>PVJS01004960.1:0-25821 GCA_004027185.1 Glis glis | reverse complement strand
TGCTGAGGCTGGCCGCGAACCCGGATCCTCCGGTCTCTGCCTCCCAAAGTACTGGGATTACTAGTGTGCGCCACCACACTCGGCCTCCGGCTTTCATTTTTAATATCATAGAAAGCTATTAGAAGATTTTAGGCCAGAAAGTGATAGATTTATTTACTTATTTTAAAGAATACTCTGTTCAATACAGAAAAATAGACTAAGGGGCAAGTGAAGAAGCAGGGAGACCAGGTATGAAGTCATCATAATAATGCAGATAAGAAATTATGATGGGTTTCTAAGGTGGTAATGGTGGGGAGAGTAGGAAAATGGATTGGTCATACTTGGTTTTTTCATTTCTAATAGGTTTCTAGCCTGGGCAAGAGGTGAAAGATGGTTCCATTCATTCATTTATTTATTTATTTATTTATTTATTTATTTATTTATTTATTTATTTTTTGCGGTACCGGGGATTGAACACAGGGGTGTTCTACCTCTGCGCTACACCCCCGGCCCTATTTTTTTTTTATACTTTATTTTGAAACCGGGTCTCACGAAGTTGCAGAGGGCCTCACTAAGTAGAGAGAGAGAGAGAGAGAGAGAGAGAGAGAGAGAGAGAGAGAGATGCGAGAGAGAGCGCATGCGCGTGCACGAGCTGAGGCTGGCCGCGAACCTGGCCGCGAACCCGGATCCTCCGGTCTCCACCTCCCAAAGTACTGGGATTACAAGCGTGCGCCACCACGCCCAGCATGGTGCCATTTAAAAATGGAAGAACAGCCGGGCGTGGTGGTGTATGCTTGTAATCCCAGTACTTGGGAGGCTGAGATAGGAAGATCATAGGTTTGTGGCCAACCTCAGCTACTTAGTGAGAACCTGTTTCCAAATAAAAAATAAAATAGGGTGGAGTTGTAGGTCAGCGGTAGAATGTCCCTGGGCTCAATCTCCAGTACCACCCCCCAAAAATCAAAGAAGTATGGTTTTTAATGTTATTTGCTTACTTTTTGCTTTTGTTTTTGTGGGAGAGGATTAGAAATCAAGATTTTCATGGGACATGTTAAGTTTGAAAAAGCTGGATATGAGTCTAGAGCTCCAGGCTAGAGATAAAAGATTTCAGAAGTCATCAATGTACCACCATGACAAGATTATAAAGTAAAAGTTTATCAGGTTGCTGGATGTGGTGGCACACACCTGTAATCCCAGTACTTGGGAGACTGGGACAGGAAGATCACAAGCCAGCCTCAGCAATTTAGCAAGGTTCTCAGCAACTTAGAGAGACCCTGTTTCCAAATAAAAAACAAAACAGGGTTGGGGGTGAAGCTCAGAGGTAGAACCCCTGGGTTCAATCCCCAGCACCACACACGAAATAAAACAAAAAACAACCCCTAAAAAGTTTACCAGGTTATGTGTATATATACAGGGGGGGAAAAAAGATGTATATAGAGACAACTATAGAATCTCTAATAACAAATCAACTTACTTGACACTTACCCTTTGGTCCACGGGGCTTAACCCCTGTGCAGTTTTCCCCTTCTTACTGTGTTGCAAATTATCGCAATCATATTCAACTTCTGGTTTCCCAATATCTCTGCAAAATGTGCATATCCAGTCCCCACTAAAAAGGGAAATAGGCAATCAGTCCATGTAATTACAACAATGTCTGCTCTAGAGAACTAGTTACCTAGATTCAAGTCTGTAGTTTGTTTTCTTTAATTTTCAATTTTGGGGGAAGGGAGGTTCTATACTTATCAAACTCCTTAAGCTTTCTGATAAAACCTTCCCCAAACTTTCCCCAGCCATCCATCAAGTGATTACCTTCTGGAAACTACACAATGGCATCTCTGCATTAAACAGGGGTCTATTCCTAGCACAAAGATGGTCAGTACTTGCAGTACAAGGTCCAAGACCAATTCTCTCAGGTCCCCTAATAAGAAAAGAGTAGAGGACATGGAGTTCCTCAGGTATCTTTTACTGTTTGGGCATGTATTAAACATGACAACAATAAATCAAGTCTTTTTCATGTCCAGTCAAAAGATAGAACTCACAAATATGCATTCACAAGCACATGAACACAACCCTCCCCCCCTTTATGTGGTACTGGGGATTGAACCCAGAGGTATTCTACCTCCAATTTTCCCCCCTTGGGAAACTGGGTCTCACTAAGTTGCTGAGAACCTTGCTAAGTTGCTGAGGCTGGCTTCGAACCTGTAATCCTCCTGTCTCAGCCTCCCAAGTACTGAGATTACAGGTGCATACCACCATGCCCAGTCCTTATTTTTTGTTTTGAAACAGGGTCTCAGTAGGTTGTGAGAGTCTTACTACATTGCTGAGGCTATCCTCAAACCTGTAATCCTCCTGTCTCAGCCTCCCAAGTACTGGGATTACAGCATGTGCCACCATAACCAGCCTCAAACTGAATTACATTTATAAATACATGCATAAATTACATTCATTCCTCCATAGACCCTAAGTGTGATAGCAACAGATTTTTAAAAATTCATCTCTAAGCCAGACGTGGTAGTGCATGCTTGTAATCCCAGTACTTGGGAAGCTGAGACAGGAGGATACTAGGTTCGAGACCAGCCTCAGCAACTTGCAAGAGCCTGTTTCAACATAAAAAAATAAAAGGGGCTGGGGTTTAGGGTTAGCCTAGAGGCAGAACCCCCTGAGTCCAATCCCCAGTATCCCCCCACCCTCCAAAAAATTATCTCTAAGCCAGGCATGGTGGCACATGACTATAATCCCATTACTCGGGAGGCTAAGACAGGAGGATTGCAGATTCAAGGATAGCCTCAGAAATTTAGTGAGACCCTCAGCAATTTAGCGAGACCCTGTTTCAAAATAAAAAACAAAAAGGGCTGGGGGTGAGCCAAGTGTGATTGTATACACTTGTAAACTCAGTACTTGGAAGACTAAGACAGGAGGATTACAGTTCGAGGATAGCCTCAGCAAATAGTAAGACTTTCATCAACCTAGCGAGACCCTGTTTAAAAAAAAAAACAACATAAAAAAGGGCTGGGGATATAGCTCAGAAGTAGCATCCCCCTGGGTTCAATCCTTAGTGCCACCAAAAAAATGGGGGGGCTGGGAATGTAGCTCCGAGGTAGAATGCCCCTGGATTCAATTCCCAGTATGAGGGGAAAAAAAGAGGAAATAGGCTTTCTCTAGCATATTGAGCCTCTTGCCCTTCCCCCTCTTAAGAGTTTTATCTAATTTGCTTATAGTGAATATAAACTGAAGGCCAAGAGATGAAGTCTACTCTTTATTACAATTATTTCACTTAAAGTTTAGACATTTTTGCATTCTGTTGCTAGCTTCTCTGGAAGTTAATACCAAAGAGATAATAGGTTCTCTTTTACAGAAATTCTATGCATTGGTTAAGAAGACCATTTGTCCTAACTTTTCGCTGTGCTTTTAACTTAGGAAAATAACACTAACAAAATGAATTATTCTACTGATACCTTGGAAAGCTGAGAAGTGTTGGAACATGACAAGTTAGATGAAAGACCTTTGGACATTTTTCACAGCACAGGAGATCCCCTCCATTCTGGCAGACTGCACACCAGTCTTCATTTGGGTCGTCATCTTTGCTGTTGCCATCTCCTCCAATCCTCGCCGACCTGTGAATGAGGCTTCGAATTGGAGACTTTCCATTGACCAGGCTGCTGAGCCCTGACTGCTTGCAGCTTTCATTCATATCTGCAGGTTCGGTTTTCACATGGTTTTCCAGGCTCGCTAACGCATCCAGCTCACTCTCTAGATGCAGGTTGGTTGAGAGAGGTGGTGTCAAGCTACTCTCAGGACTGCTCAACTAAAACAAAACAAAGACAAATTCTTGAAAAGTCATGTAATCCCTATTGTATGAAGTGTGTGTGTGTGTGTATGTAATTAAGTTGCACGCGCGTGTCTGTGTGTGTACGTATGTATGTACATATGTACGTATTTATTGTGGTATTGGGGACTGAACCCAGGGGCATTCTACCTCCAAGCTACACTCACAACCCTATTTTATTTTTATTTTGAAACAGGGTCTTGTTAGGTTGATGAGTCTCACCACTTGCTGAGGCTGTCCTCAAACCTGCGATCCTCCTGTCTCAGCCTCCCAAGTACTGGGATTACAGGCGTGCACCACCACTCCCAGTTTATGTCTCTGTATATATACATATTGACATAATTATTTTGCAATAGTTATGAATTATTTTGTAAATCAAATTAGTGACATAAAGGAATGAAGATAATCCTCAAATTATATAGGCATGATAATATATGATTTTAGGGGGTCTACCCCTCTAATATTTACAAAGATAAGCAAACTGCCGGGCGTGGTGGTGCAGACAGGACAATCCCAGGTTTGAGGACAGCCTCAGCAATGTAGCCAGACTCTCAGCAACCTAATGAGACCTTGTTTCAAAACAAGAAAAAATAAAATAGGGCTGGGGGGTATAGCTTGAAGGCAGAATGCCCCTGGGTAAAACCCCCAGCAACAAACACACAGAAGATTAAAAGTTTTAGCCAGGTTGGTGGCCCATACCGGTAATCCCAGTACTTGGGAGGCTGAGACAGGAGGATTGCAGGTTCGAGAACAGCCTCAGCAAGTAGTGAGACTCTCATCAACCTAATGAGACCCTGTTTCAAAATAAAAATAATTAAAAAAAAATAGGACTGGGGGTGTAGCTTAGAGGTAGAATGCCCCTCAGTTCAAACCCTAGTACCATACACACACATACAAAAAAAAAAATCTAAATGAAGAGAGACTCGGGCCTTTCATTGTTCTGTACTATAATTTGTGTGTGTGTGTGTATGTGTTACTAGGGACTGAACTCAGGGGCATTCTACCTGAGTCATACCCCCAGTCCTATTTTATTTTTATTTTGAAACAGGGTCTCACCAGGTTGATGAGTCACTACTTGCTGAGGCTGTCCTTGAACCTGCAATTCTCCTGTCTTAGCCTCCCATGTACTGGGATTACAAGCATGCGCCACCATGTCCAGCTTCGTACTATAAATTTTATAAAATATTCCATGCAAGGAATTCTAGAATGGTTAATAATTCATAAGCCAAAATGGCGATCTTCTCAACGATCAATGAACTTCTTTCCTATCAGTAAACTTAATGCTGAGCTCATAGGTCAAGGACAATAGCTAACGATGTTTTGTGACCTGAGATTCATTATAAGTACTGAGATGATTAATAAATTTAGAACCAGATAGGACCAATTTAGCATCATGGCAAAAAATATTAAATAAATCCGAATTCAAAGATAATTTCAAATGAGTACTTTATACAATTAAGTCTTTTCTGATTAATTATAGCTGGCTTGTAGACCAAAAATACTGAGTTAGAAAGAGACATACTTGGCTTTGTTAGACACAAATATGCAGAGAAATAAATATCCTTGGGACCTCTGTAACGCTAATCTATTCGGAGATGGAGGAATCGTGAAGCGGCCTCCGTGGGCGCCCGTCAGGCCGCCATGGCGGGAGCTTACCATGCAGGCACTCCTCCGGCCATCCTCAGTCTTCTCCTGCTTCACAGCTCCTGAAAAGCTGCATACTTCATCTTCAGTCCCAGGTTCCTGTTTGACCTTCACTGGATCTGATTTGAAACTAAGGCCTGTCTTCTCAGCAGTTCTTCCTGATGACCCACAGCTAAGAAAATACAAATAAAGGTCATGTATATCTGACTGCATGATGTAAATAAGAACAATTTAAAGAGAAGTGATCACACACAATTATCTCACAGAAGGTAAGGACATTTTATAAAGCAGTTAAGGACTGTGTATAAGCCTAGCTTTAAATCTCTTTAAAAATGTTAATCAAACTTCAGAACACCCTAAAAATACATTTTATGATCTGAGGCACTTATAGTAAATCATTTAAGGAGTTTAGCACACAATCACTTTTCCAGGTCAGTACAGGTTTGAGCATGCCTTATCTGAAATGCTTGGCTTCAGAAGTGTTTTGGATTTTTCAGATTTTGGAATATCTGCATATGCACAATGAGATATATCATGGATGGGACCCAAGCCTAAAAATGAAACCACCCCCTTTTTTGTGGTACTGGGGATTAAACCCAGGGGCATTCTACCTCTGAGCTACACCCCCAGCCCTATTTTTTATTCTTTATTTTGAAACAGGGTCTCACTAAGTTGCAGAGGGCCTCAGTAAGTAGCTGAGGCTGGCCTCGAACCTGCGATCCTCCGGTTTCAGCCTCCCAAGTACTGGGACTACAAGCATGTGCCACCACGCCCAGTTTGTTGTTATTTTTAATGTTTTAATTGGAGGATTCTTAGATACAGTGGTTAATCTGTTGCCCACAATTCCTTACTAATATGAGGCCTCATGCTGGGAACACCCTCCTCCCTCATGTTAAACACAGGATGATCACATTTTATGTTCTTATGTTACAAGATTCACATCTTTGTTAAGCCAAGGACCATGATACAAAAGGGACATTTCATAGCTGGAGTCACTACAATTTGCTAGAAACATCAATTATTTTAGAATACTTTAACTATCAATTATGTTGAATTTCCATATATTAACCATATACATGTGTAACTATTACTAAATGTAGTCAGTCATTACAAAATAAGACATTCTGGGAGCAGGCTACAAATATACAACCCCACTGAATTCCCAGGTAAGGCCCTCTGCAATATAAACTGTCAACCTGAGAGCTGCCGCCTGACAGACAAGCAAGCCAACAAGGCACTGAGACCCAGGGCCACCAGGCACTGCAATTCCAAGGACATCCTTATTTGAATCAATGTAATGATTAGCAAGAGGACAGGTACAAGACCAATCAGTTCTATCTAGAGGCCAAAGAAAAAATCACTATTAAGAGAAGCAAATAACTACCAGGCATGGTGGCACACACCTGTAATCCCTGTACTACGGAGGCTGAGAGAGAAGAATCGAAAGTTCAAGGCCAGTCTCAATAACTTAGCAAGACCTTTAGCAATAGAGTGAGACCCTTCTTCTTTTGTTTTCTTTTCTTTTTATTCCCTTCCTTTCCTTTCCTTTTCCATACTGGGGATTGAACCTCAAAGCTGCAATACTCCTGTCGCAGCTCCCAGCTAATGAGATTACAGGTGTGCGCCACCATGCCTGGCAAGACCCTGTTTCAAAATAAAAGGGCTGGGGGTGTGACTATGAGGTAGAATGCCCCTGGATTCAATCCCCAATATCACATACAAAAGAAACCCTACAAACAAACAAATAATAACAACTAACCAAGTATTTAAAAGGACTAGTTTTCAGAATGCACAGACATATATGTAAAAAATTCAAGTAATATCTTAAAAATTGTACACAGTATTAATTTATTCAAAATAAAGAATAAAAAAGTCAATACTTTGTGTATTTTATCAAATAAAGAAAAAATACATTCCTATGTCTTAGTTTAATCCACTGAAAAGACCCAAGAAACAACAAAAAATTTAGGAGCAATGAGTGCCCACATGATCTAGAAGACTGTTCCCAAACACTATTTTCCCATAAATATGACTAGGATTTCTTGGAAACAGGGCCAGTTCCAGGACAGAGGCAAGAAACATACAAGATAAACATGGTACATCACTCACAAGAAATAAGGAAGCTTTCAAAGTCTACTGCGATTATAGCAAAAGGACTAAGAAGCAAACCTGAAAAACCCAACAGGTCAAAGGCTGAATGATTTAAGTCATCAATAAAATAATATCCATAATAGATTAAAACATTAAAAATGTTTAAATATATGAGTTCATTAAGGTAATAGCAGTAAAATTCATTGGTTGCTCTTGGAAAATGCTGAGAATCAACTCATCATGAAAGCAAGAAAATAAAGAGAATTTACCTTGCTATTCCTATAACCCAATAATTGATAAAAGTATCTCTTTCCAAAAGTATTCTAAACAAAGAAGGAATAATACAACAATTAAAATAACTTTTTTTTGTGGTACTGGGGATTGAACCCAGGGGCTTCTACCTCCGAGCTACACCTCCAGCCTTATTTTTTTATTCTTTATTTTGAAACAGGGTCTCACTAAGTTGCGGAGGGCCTCACTAAGTAGCCGAGACTGGCCACGAACCCAGATCCTCTGGTCTTAGCCTCCCAAGTATTGGGATTACAAGCATGCGCCACCACGCCGGCCTTAAAATAACATTTTTAACCAATAAAAAAAAAAAAGTGGTGGTATATATAGTGTGTGTGGTACTGGGAATTGAACCCAGGGGCATTCTACCTCCAAACTACACCCCAGCCCTATTTTATTTTTTTAATTTTGAAACAGGGTTTGCTAGGTTGATGAGAGTCTCAATACTTGTTGAGGCTGTCCTTGAGCCTGCAATACTCCTGTCTCTGTCTCCCAAGTCCTGGGATTACAGGAATTGGAGCTTTGAATATGAACTGGATCTACTGTTATTAATTAGCTGTTAAATTTTTCTAGGTGCGATGATGGTTCTGTGCATAATTTTTAAAAATTCTTATTGTTAATTGATACTGAAATAGTCACAAGTAAAATGAAGTGATGTCTTAGATTTGTTTCAAAACAATCCAAAGCTAGGTGTGGTGGCTGACGCACGCCTGTAATCCCAGTACTTGGGAGGCTGAGACAGGAGGATCACAGGTTTGAGGCCAGCCTTAGCAACTTAGCAAGGTCCTCCACAACTTAGACCCTATGTCAAAATAAAGAATAAAATAGGGCTGGGGGTATAGTTCAGAGGCAGAATGCCCCTAGGTTCAATCCCCAGAAACATACACACACACACACACACACACACACACACACACACACCCCAAATTTCAAATTCCAGGCAGGAATGGGTAGTACAGAGGAAACCAAAATGGCCGTAACTTAATTATTGAAAATGGCTGGTAAGTACATGGGGGTTATATAGTCTGCTTTGATTAAGTATATTTGAAGTTTTTCTTAATAAAAAGAAAAATAGTTATTAATAATATTAATACTCACCTGCCTCGACTGCCAGTACTAGAGGTACTAGGGGGTCTCACAGGTGTGTGAGAATTGGATAAACCTAAAAAATAGTAAGTCAAACTGAGTATCAATGCATATAAGAATGTTTAGAATTCAAGACTATTATAACACAACTCAGAAATTCCTGAAAATCAGAGCTAGTTACAAAGTCAGGTGTGAAATGTATAACCATTAGCAGATAGCTACCAGTCTTTCTCAGCTGAGCCCAGTCATCACCTTAGAATTCTCTTCAGAATATTACCCAATTAACGAAAACTACCAGATCAAAAGAAAGCTATCTTTCACCCCTCCCGAAGTCAATCGACAAAATATTCTACCTAGAGTCCCATTATTCTTTTTAGAAGTCCTAGAATAGTTCCTATTAAACCTCAAAAATTATGTGATTAAAAAAATGTTAGATGAACCTTATCCACAATTCACATTTACATTTGAACCCTTCTCTTTCCAGAAATAATGAGGTGGTTTATTTCAGTAAGAAAAAAAGTAACATTTAAGGCTGCATCACAAAAGTATATTCCACACACACAAAATAAGAAAAATATATTCCATAACTTGGATTGTTAACCTGTTTGTCAGTGCTTCCATTAGGTACGCCTCAGAGTTGAATTACTTGGTATTAGGAACAATAAAACAACTGGGAATTTTGGAAGAGAGCTGCATCTCATGAATATTTTAATAGTTTCCAGTAAATTTAAATTTATATTTAAAAATTACAATTTCAAAATTCATTTGCCTTCTTCAACTGTTTATTAAACACTTTTTTCAATTCTTTTATTGTTTTAAAAAGTTGGAACGAAACCAAAGAACTCTTTAATTAAACCACCTATATTATAAAATATAAGACAAGGAAAGTAAACGTACTCTAAATCAAATGAATGTGAATATAGTAGGGTTGGTTACATTAGCATTCTCAACAGTGTAGACTACACATATGTATTAATATCACTTCGGTCTAGTTGGGTGTGGTCGCGCATGCCTGTAATCCTAGTACCTGAGAGGCTGAGATAGGAGGATCGCAGGTTCGAGGACAGCCTCATCAAGTAGTGAGACTCTCATCAACCTAGTGAGTCCCTGTTTCCAAATAAAAATAAAATAGGGCTAGAGGTGTAGCCCGAAGGTAGAAAGTCTCTGGATTCAATCCCCAGTACCACACACAAAAAAAAATCGCTTTAGTCAGTTAAAGACTGCCAACAGTATATAAACATAAATAATTAGAAAGAACCAGGAAGAAGCCGGGTGCAGTGGCACACGCTTGTAATCCCAGTACTTGGGAGGCTGAGACAGGAGGATCGCAGGTTCGCTGCCAGCCTCAGCTACTTAGTAAGGCCCTCCTCAACTTAGTGAGACCCTGTTTCAAATAAAGAATAAAAAAATAGGGCTGGGGGTGTAGCTTGGAGGTAGAATGCCCCTGGGTTCAATTCCCAGTACCGCAAAAAAATAGAAAGAACCAGGAAGGAAAAAAAAAACTATTATTGTGATGGTTAATTATGTATAACAAGTTGGCAAGAATATGCTACTTAAATGTTTTGCCAAACACCAGCCTATATTCTACTGTATTTTTTTTACATACAATTAGCATTTAAGTCAGCTGACTTTAAGCAGATTATCCTCCACAAGGTGGAGCTTCATTCAATCTTATTCAAGGTGGGCCTCTTTCTGTTTTCTGGAGAACATTGATACAAACACTAAGAGACTTTTTTTAAGGTATTAAAGAAATGAGGCAATATCCCTGGGATTAAATTATGTTTGCTTTACCTGATGATCCTGGAGATAGGGCAGAGGGTCCTGGGGAAGGATTCATGGTGCTTGTAGGCTGTGGGGGTAGGTGACTGCCTGAGATGTATCTACTTAGTAGATTATCTAAACTACTTGAGCCAGCATCTTCCAACTGAAGAGAAAGAAGATAAAGATAAATTTGCTTTGATTAAAGCAGAAGAGAAGTTACTAATTTTGTTAGCATTGCTGCTTATACTCATAGCTTACTAATAAATGAACAGATTATTCAGTATCAAACTCAACTAAATTGTTGCTTCTTTAGACTCCTCTGAGAACTCAGAGTATAAAGCTTATGTGAATAAAAGGATAATTTATATTATGCAACAACTATCCAAGTATGGCAACAACTTTCGCAACAACTATGCCAAAACTTAATATTTCACTAAATCCCCTATGTTCGCCTGGCGTGGTGGTACATGCCTGTAATCTGAGTACTTGGGAAACTGACACATGAGGATTGCAGGTTCAAGGGTAACCTCAGCAATTTACTGAAGCTCTCAACAATTTAGTGAGACCCTGTTCACAAATAAAATAGGACTGGGGGTGTAGCCTGGAGGTAGAATGCCCCTGGGTTCAATCCCTAGTGCCACACACAAAAATCCCATGTTTTACTGTAAAAATAATTCTTTTTTTCTTTTTTTTTGCGGTACTGGGGATTAAACCCAGGGGCATTCTACCTCTGAGCTACACCTCCCAGCCCTATTTTTTTTTATTCTTTATTTTGAAACAGGGTCTCACTAAGTTGTGGAGGGCCTCACTAAGTAGCTGAGGCTGGCCATGAACCCGGATCCTCCTGTCTCAGCTTCCCAAGTACTGGGATTACAAGTGTGCGCCACCATGCCCAGCTCTGTAAAAATAATTCTGCCGCACTCTAACACTTTGCCTTTTCTCAAATTTGCTGTAGGACTCTACTTATCAGTACCCTTCTCCCCAGTCTCCCTCTATTTCAGTGTCCATAGTCCTGTTGGAATCATTCACCCAAATAAAAATACAATTATGTCAATAGCCAACTTTATTTATTTATTTATTTTGCGGTACTGAGGATGGAACCCAAGGGCATTCTACCTCCGAGCTACACCCCCAGCCTTACTTTTTTATTCTTTATTTTGAAACAGGGTCTCACTAAGTTGCGGAGGCCTCACTAAGTAGGTGAGGCTGGCCCCGAACCTGGATCCTCCGGTCTCAGCCTCCAAGTACTGGGATTACAAGTGTGCGCCACCAAACCCGGCAATACCCAACTTTAAATTCTGAAAAGTTCTTATAGCCCACAGAAAGCCCTCAGCCTGACATATAGGCCTCTTATTACACACACAAAAGAAGGGACAGTCAACAGAATATCTGAAACTAATACTTAAGAGGCAGTAGGATAAGATCAGAGTGGTGCATCGCTGTAATCCCAGTACTTGAGAGGCTGAGACAGGAAGATCTCAGGTTTGAGGCCAGCCCCAGCAACTTAGCAAGACCCTGTTTCAAAATAAAAAATAAAAAGGGCTGGTGGTATAGCTTGTAAGATGTCCCTGGGTTCAATCCCCAGTACCAAAAAAAAAAAAAAGGAAAGAAAGAAAGATCAGAAGACCCGGCACAGTGATTTTGGGCTGGTTCCCCAAATAATTATGGGTTTCCTATCTTTAAAATATCCTATCTAAGCTGGGCGTGGTAGGCACACCTGTAATCCCAGTACTTGGGAGGCTGAGACCGGAGAATTGCAGGTTTAAGGACAGCCTCAGCAAGTAGTGAGACTGTCATCAACCTAGTGAGACCCAGTTTCAAAATAAAAATATATATGTATAAAAAAAATAGGGATGGGGGTGTAGCTCAGAAGTAGAATTCCCCTGTGTTCAATCCCCAGCACCACATATAATAATAATAATAATAATAATAATAATTTAAAAAATCCTATCTACACTGAAATGTGATAATTAAATGAGAAAATATTTATGTAAGAAAGCCTAAAAGATACTGTTAAAGTACAAAAATACCTTAATTAAGTTTTGCACTATTCCATATAAGAGGCAAATTGTTCTTACTTAAATTATCTTGCTGCTTATTGATTGTATTCACATTTGCCTCCTTTCACTCTCCTCTTCTCAGAGATCAGATTACCCACCCCCTGCTTGGGATGGGACCCAGGGCCTCAAACATGCTACACCCTCTACCACTGAGTCACATCCCCAGCCCCCTTATTATTTCTTATGCTAATTTATTTCTGGTTCAAGACAAGACTGAACACTTGCATTTACTTCTTGCTCTTCTTTCCTAAAAGTGCACTGATTTTTCACAGCAATAAAACATAAATGATGGCATCAAAGTATAGACTTTGGAAGAAATTATGGATATATACCAAGGTAGAATTAGACTGATAGGAAAATGATAAGAATGAAGCAGCTCACAACATAGAAAAGGCACAGCAGAATCCTTCTGTAGAAGTGAATAAGAGCTGGGCTCAGTGGTCCACACCTGTAATCCCAGTAGTTGGGAGGCTGAGACAAGAGGACCTCTGGTTGGAAGCCAGCCTCAGCAACTTAGCAAGACCCTTAGCAACTCAATGAGACCCTGTTTCAAAATTAAAAGGGCTGGGGAGGGGGAGCTCAGAGGCAGAATGTCCCTGGGTTCAATCCCAGTTATCCCCCCACCAAAAAAAGTAAATGGGAAAAATTTCCCAAAGTCTTTAAAAAGGCCCACGTGAGAGACATGAAGTGCTGAGAGGGGGCTATGGGTTAGCTGGGGGAACAATGAAAGGACGTCAGAAGTTGCCTCTTTACTCTGTGGAGGTGAGTATTGATTGGATAAGGCTTCACTTCTAAGCTGTAACTACAGGAGAATCTCTAGCTGCAACTCATATCAACTAAAAAATTTGTGGAAGGAGCAGGGGATGTCCCAAAGGTAGGCCACAGGTGAACATGAGGCTGCATACCACCTAAAAGCAAATGTGGGAGAAATATTCAAAACAGGTATGAAAATCCCATGTTACCTCCTCTACTGCCACTTTTCTTTTTTCTGGTTTTTATTTTGTTTTGTTTTGTTTTTTGGTGGTGCTGGGGAATGAACCCAGGGGCATTCTACCTCACAGCTACACCCCCAGCCCTATTTTACTTTTTATTTGTTTTTTTTTTTTTCAGTACCGGGGATTGAACCCAGGGTGTTCTACCTCCACGCTACACCCCCGGCCCTATTTTTTATACTTTATTTTGAAACCGGGTCTCACGAAGTTGCGGAGGGCCTCACTAAGGAGAGAGAGAGAGAGAGAGAGAGAGAGAGAGCGCGAGCTGAGGCTGGCTGCGAACCCGGATCCTCCGGTCTCCGCCTCCCAAAGTGCTGGGATTACAAGCGTGTGCCACCACACCCGGCTCTTACTTTTTATTTGGAAACAAGGTCTCTGCTAAAGTTGCTGAGGCTGGCTTCCCACCTGTACTCCTCCTGTCTAGCTTCCCAAGTACCGGGATTACAGGCGTGTGCCACCATGCCTGTCTTTGCCACTTCTTCTGTGGATGGCTAAGCAACCCTAAGACTAGAAGTGTCAACAAGTCAGGAAGAGGCAAATAGGAAGTATATAGAAGTATCTTTCTAAAGCCATTATATACACCCAACAGTGAAACACTAACTAAAGCATTCACCTCTAGTTTTCAGAAGATATGAGTAAAAGTCACTATAAATAAAGCTAAAAGTCTAACTGAAATTTTTCACTTCATTCATTCATTCATTCATTTAGTACTGGGGATTGAACCTAGGGGTACTGTACCTCCAAGCTAAAACCCCAACCCATTTTATTTTCTTATTATCTTTTTGTACTGGGGATTGACCCCACAGGCATTCTACTTCTGAGTTACGCCACAGTCCTATTTTATTTTTGATTTTGAAACAAGGTCTTGCTAAGTTGCTGAGGCTGGCTTTGAACCTGCAATCCTCCTGTCTCAGCCTCCAAGGTACTAGGATTACAGGTGTGCGCTACCACACCTGGCATTATTTTTCTATTTTGAAACAGGGTCTTGCTAAGTTGCTGAAGCTGGCCTTGAACCTGCAATCTTCCTGTCAGCCTCACTAAGTACTGGGATTACAGGCATGCTCCAGAACACCCAGCCTCACTTATTTATTAAACCAATGTTTTTTATTTAGCATCCCTGAATAACTGCATGGAACATGTGTTATATAATTTCTGTAGTATAGAATGAAAAAGACAATCCAATAGAAAAGTGAGTAAAGACATTTCACAGAAGACAAAGATAATTCACAGAATAAAAATTAATGAACATAAGAAAAGATAACCAACCACACTAAAGAGATGAAAACCACATCAACAATGTCATTTTACCTATCAGACTGGTAAAGATGGAAGGAAAGAGTGCTTAACCCAGTGTGGGAAAGACAGTGCAGAAATGAGCCCTTTCCTTTTCTTTTCTTTTCTTTCTTTTTTGTGGAACTGGGTATTGAACTCGGGGCACATTCTATCTCCGACCTATACGCCCAATCCTTATTTTTAAATGTGAAACAGAGTCTCACTAAGTTGCTGAGGCTAGCCTCTTGCCTTTAGATCCTCCTATCTCAGCCTTCCACATACTGGGACTAAAGGCAGGTGCCATAGCATGTGGCTCTGGGCACTTTCAAATATATACGTGGGCACAATATTTTTGGAGAGCAATTTGTCAGTATCAGTGCAAAAGTTAAATGTATACTCATTTTTTACCCTAGTACACTTCTTCCAACCTATCTTTCAGAAATATTTGTATGTGTTTTTAATTATATTCTTATTGTACCTCAATACAACTTTTAAAAAGTAGCATTAAAGTATAAAGAACAAGCCAGGCCTTTGGGAGGCGGAGACCGGAGGATCCGGGTTCGCGGCCAGCCTCAGCTCGCTCGCTCGCTCTCTCTCTCTCTCTCCCTGTCTCTCTCTCTCTACCTAGTGAGGCCCTCCGCAATTTTGTGAGACACGGTTTCAAAATAAAGCATAAAAAAAATAGGGCTGGGGGTGTAGCACGGAGGTAGAACGCCCCTGGGTTCTATCCCAGGTACTGCAAAAAAAAAAAAAAAAAAAAGAACAAGCCAGGCATGGTGGTATAATCCCAGTATTTGGGATTACAAATACTGAGACAGGAGAATTGCAGGTTCAAGGTCCTCCAAACTTGGTGAAATTCTGTTTCAAAATTAAAAAAAAAATAAAGGTATGGGGGTTGTAGCTCAGAGGTAATACCCCTGGGTTCAATCCCCAGTACCCACACACACACAAAAAGTATAAACTACATACAATAAACATATTCAAACTGTTTTCACATAGTATACAATTGCAAAACCAAAATAAAGAAGAGTGAACAAATAATTATCTATCACTCTCCAGTCCTTTAATGTTCTCCCCCTTCCTCAACTTGTCCTCAATCGTTGATCTGATTTTTGCCATTTTAGTTTGTTCTTTTCTTTCACTTGGCATAATTATTTTGTGGGGGAGGGGTTGCGGTACTGGGGATTGAACCCAGGTGCATTCTACCTCCAAGCTACACCCCCAGCCCGATTTTTTATTCTTTATTTTGAAATAGGGTCTCACTGAGTTGCAGAGGGCCTAAGTAGCTGAGACTGGCCGCGAACCTGCGATCCTCCTGTCTCAGACTCCCAAGAACTGGGATTATAAACGTGCGCCACCACGCTTGGCTGGCATAATTATTTTGATGTTACTTCATGCTATTGTTTACATTAGGTTCACTGCTTTTAATTGTTAATTAATATTCCATTGTATGCATATATAATCTGTTTATCCAATTACTAGAGATGGACATTTGGGTCATTTCCACTTTTTGTCTTACTACAAATAAAACTGCTATGAAGATTTACTTAAAAATCTTTATTTTGGGGTGTGTGTGTGTGTGTGTGTATCCTTTTCTCTTTGGCAAATACACAGCAGTAGAATGGCTAGATGGTTTTTTGTTGTTTTTTTTTTTGGCAGTACCGGGGCTTGAACCCAGGGGCAGTCTACCTCCGGGCTACAGCCCCAGCCCTATTTTTTTATTCTTTATTTTGAAACAGGTCCTCACTAAGTAGCGGAGGCTGGCTGCAAACCTGGATCCTCCAGTCTCAGCCTCCCAAGAGCTGGGATTACAAACATGCACCACCACGTCCGGCTCTAGATCACTTTTAAGAAACTTAACAAACTGTTTTTCCAAGTATTTACCATTTCACATTCCCCCAATGATATTATGAGGACTCTAGTGAGGCAGGAGCCCAGCTATGTCCTTGAAGACAATTCTTGGCTAGAAGCCTAGGAACAAGATAGAAAAATAAAGCCTTCTTCAGAGGCCCCCTCTGAGGTGCATAAAGCAGGGCCTCTCCAGGCCCTACAAAATAAAGCACGTAACTGCTAGAAAAAAGAGAAACCATGCACAGAGTGACTGCTGTTCTGCTTCT
This sequence comes from Glis glis, assembly GCA_004027185.1. Lineage (NCBI taxonomy): Eukaryota > Metazoa > Chordata > Mammalia > Rodentia > Gliridae > Glis > Glis glis. The sequence continues at coordinate 8,705 of PVJS01004960.1, read as the reverse complement.
GCATCCTGTTTACACTAGGCAAAACAAATCTCACACTCACCCCTCCCTCCTGAAAATTAAGTGAGCATATGCATAAAAGAACCTGCATGTTCTGAGCTGGGGGCTCAGACCCGGAGCTTTGCTCACTGAGCCTCACTGGTGAATAAAGTGACCTGCTATCCTACTCCAGCCTGTTTCTTGTTCTTCATGGGCCAAGCCTCCTGCAACACTAGTTCCTCCACTTTTTCACCAATATTTGCTATGGCTAAGGTGCGGTCTTTTTAAGTTAGTCATCCTAATAGGTGTGTCATGTTGTATCTCACTGGTTTTAACTATAATTTCCCTAATGACTGATGTTAAGCATCGTTTCACAAATGCAGCTTTGTTTATAAACAAAGGTTCTCCAACAGAAGGATAAAAAATATACAAAAATCAAATACTAAAAATCAAATACCAAAAATCAAATACTAGATAGCTTTAAAAACAAGAAATCTATATGAAATGACACGGAAAAAAGTTTCAAACCAAAAAATCTTCAAGACATAGTTACAGGACAAACCAGGTATATGTCCTATGTATGGGATAATCTCTCTCTGTTTTTCTTTCTTTTTTATTTTTGGCACTGAGGATTGAACCCAGAGGCATTCTGCCTCTAAGCTTCAACTCTGGCCCTTTTTATTTATTTATTTATTTTGATTTTGAAACAGGGTCTTGCTAAGTTGTTGAGGCTGGTCTTACAGGCGTGCACCACCATGACTGGCTGTTACTTTAAATTTAGATTTGTATATGCCTAGGAGGTAAAATCAGAAAAGATGCATAACAACTGAAAATAGTACTGGGATTCATTTCATGAAAGAATGTGATAGATATTTTCATTCTTTCTAATTCAATTTTCTTAAGCCTACAATGTACTATTTTTATCAGTTTTATAGAGGCCTTTATTTTTTTGGTGGTACCGGGGATTGAACCCAGGGGCATTCTACCTCTGGGCTACACCCCCAGCCCAATTTTTTATTCTTTTTATTTTTGAAACAGGGTCTCACTAAGTTGTGGAGGGCCTCGCTAAGTAGCTGAGGCTGGTCACAAACCTGCGATCCTCCTGTCTCAGCCTCCCAAGTACTGGGATTACAAGCATGTGCCACCACACCCGGCTTATAGAGGCCTTTTAAAAACTAGGCAAGTCAGGCCTGGTGGCACATGCCTGTAATCCCAGTACAGGCTGAGGCAGGAGGAAACACACACACACACACACACACACACACACACACACACACACACACGCGGCAAACCAGATAGGTCAATGTTCCACTCCTCCAACCTAACCCTAACCCTCCCTAACCTAACCTAACCTAACCCTAACCCTTCGACTCTCTCCTCACCTCCTACCAAATCCCTTCAAAATGGCTTTCAATGGAGGTTAGGGTAAAATTCAAAATCCTGTATTCAGCTTTCAAAGGCCCTATACAATCTGGTTTCTGTTTTCCTCTGTAGACTTATTTCCTGCCACTCCTCCCTCCTCCTTGCTTCCCTTTCCTCACTAGTCTTTTTTCTGTTCTTCAACAGTGCCCAAAACGGGCGTGGTGGCACACGCTTGTACTTGGGAGGCTGAGACCGGAGGATCCGGGTTTGCGGCCAGCCTGAGCTATTTAGTGAGGCCCTCCGCAACTTCGTGAGACCCGGTTTCAAAATAAAGGATAAAAAATAGGGCCGGGGGTGTAGCTCGGAGGTAGAATGCCCCTGGGCTCAATCCCTGGTAACACACACACATACAAAAAAAAAGACTGCCCAGTTCTTTCATACCTTATGGACTTTGAAATTCTGTTCCTTTTACCTAATAAAATGTACTGCTGATGCCTCTTCCACTAAAGCCTATTCAGCCTCCAGGTTTCAAAGACGCTTTAATAACGCACTAGATTTACCTTTTAATAACACTATATAAATTTATTATAAGGAGGATTTTAAACTGGGCATGGTAGCGCATACTTGTAATCCCAGTATTTGGGAGGCTGAGACAGGAAGATCACAGGTTCATGGCCAGCCTCAGCAATTTAGTGAGGCTCTCTGCAACTCAGTGAGACCCTGTTTTGAAATAAAAAATAAAATAGGGCTGGGGATATAGTTCAGAAGTTCAGAGGTAGAATGTCCCTGAGTTCAATCCCCAGTACCACACCAAAAAAGAAAAAAAGAAAAAACTCTAAGGAGGCTGCATTCTCCTGGTCTGTAAACTATGGTAGCAGGTCTCTCTTCTCCCCACTGTTCCTTAAAACAAGCATTATAAATTTGCTTGTAAGCATTACCCCTAGGTCCTTCCAACCATAGCTTATAATAACAATGGGGGGGGGTGAGCTAATCCTAACATTTGTTTAATATTTACATGACAGCCACCAACATAATTCTTTACATGAATTATCTCATTTAATCTTCCAAACAAGACCATGAAGCAGATTCTATTTTCATTTTAAAAGTTTAAAGTAAGAGCAACAAAGCCAGCATTTAAGAAACTATAAAATCTCACCTCAGATTTTACTATGCTACCTCTTACATTATAACTAACTGCTTGGAAATTTCCATTCCTTTCATGAATTGGTGCTTTTGCATATGTAATTCCTCCCACCTGGAGCTGCCTTCTTTAACCTCACTTAACACTCCTATCATTTAAACCCAAGTTTAAGATGATCTCATCACTGGGCATGGTGGTGCACGCCGATAATTCCAGAACTTGGGAGGCTGAGACAGAAGGATCATAGGTTCGAGGCCAGCCTCAGCAATTTAGCAAGACCCTGTTTCAAAATAAAAAATAAAACAGGGCTGGGGGTGTAGCTTGAAGGTAGAATGCCTCTAAGTTCAATCCCTAGCACCCAAAAAAAAAAAAATTATCTCATGTAGCCTGGCGTGGTGGCACATGCCTGTAAACCCAGGACTTGGAAGGCTGAGCAGGTGATCACAGGTTCAAGGACAGCCTCAGCAACATAGCAAGACCCTGTTTCAAAACAAAACATAAAAGGGCTAGGGGTGTAGAATGCCTCTGGGTTTAACCCTCAGTACCACCAAAAAAAAAAAAAAAAAAGGAATGAAAAGAATTATTTCCCATAAGCCTACTCTGGCCTCCACAAGCTGATTTCGAATTTTCTTCTATTCTTCAACTGTCATCATTATACATCTATTTATAGCAACAATCTCACTGTTTTGACACTATTTAGAAAACGGTCTCTCTATTACATTGGAAACTCCTTGAGGTCAAGGACCATTTCTCTTCAATCTTTATATAACCAATACTTAGGGTCTGGTACATGGTAAGTTCTCAAATATTTATTGAATAAAATATACTAATGCATTAGTAATAGTGATCCATGTTTCCAAAAAATGCTGTGGTGGTATACTGCACTGAAGTTTTGGCCTTGAACCTAATAAAAGGATTCTATATTGAGGTGCTATTCTACCAATCATACATTTTGCCAACATACAAAAATGTTCTAAACCTGACTAATCAAATACATGTACTGAGCCAGGCATGGTGGGACACACTTGTAATCCCAGTACTTGGGAGGCTGAGACAGGAGGATTGCAAGTTCGTGGACAGCCTCAGCTACTTAGTGAGGCCCTCCGCAACTTAGACGCTGTTTCAAAATAAAATTAAAAAAATAGGGCTGAGTGTGTAGTTCAGAAGTAGAATGCCCCTGGGTTCAATCCCCAGTTCTGCAAAAAAATAAAAATAAAAAAAATACATGTACTGTTACATAAGTAAAACACTAAACAAGAAAATAATAAAACATTCCCTATTTACCTTACCACTATCTCCCATTATCTTCTTGTATCAGCAAAATGTGCTACAAATCCTTACTTTATTATTTTTAGCAATCTATTAACACCATTAATCATCTCAGTATGAACCAAGCTATGTAAGTTAATAATTCCTTATCTATTCCATTTTCTCTAATATCTCTCTTCTTTTTTATTACTCCCAGCTGTGCCTTTTCACAATCTCAAGCCATTACAAATACCATTTCCCATATCTAAACAAAGTCCCTGTGTTGTCCAATAAGACCATATCTCTCATCCATACTACTAAAGTACATTCAGTTGTTAAGAAGTTTTTCTTGATTATGGAAAAGAAATTTGAGACTTGCCTCTATATTTCATGCCTGTATTTCATGCTTAAACTAATGCTAAGTTTTCTAGATATGAATTCTTAATCTAGCCCAATTTTCAGCTCCATTATAGTCATATGGGACCACCCTTGTATGTGTCTATCATTGACCAAGTCACTGTTTCAGGGCATATGATGATACTTTTAATAATTGTTCCAAATTCCTACTACCTAGGGACAACATGCCAGTCACAGTGCAATGCATTACTCATGTGTTTGTGATGATGCTGGTATAAAAAAATCTGTTACACCACCAGTTGTATAAAAGTACAGCACATTCAATTACATATAACCCATAAGACTTGATAATGATGAAACAACTATGTTTCCCAGCCCTATTTTTTATTCTTTATTTTGAAACAGGGTCTCACTAAGTAGCTGAGGCTGGTCTCAAACCCGCAATCCTCCTGTCTCAGCCTCCCAAGTACTGGGATTACAAGCGTGCGCCACCCCACCTGGCTTGGTAAATACATTTTAAAGGCAAGTTACTCATTTATGCTATGATACCACTTAACAAAAGACATACATTCTGAGAAATACCTTGTTAGGTGATTTCATCATTGTGTGAAGATCATAGAACGTACTTACACAGACCTAGATGGTCAACCACTCAAAGTGGTGTCTTGATGCAGTCTAGAGATGTGGTAAACATGAGATTTATAAGGCTGCTGCCAGTGCAACATGGCAGTAAGCTTCTTATAGTAAACCTTTTAAATATACAAGTAGAAGGCATATACTCTAAAATAAAAATAAAGCCAGGTGTAGTGGCACACACTCGTAATCCCAGTACTGGGAGGCTGAGACAGGAGGATTGCAGGTTCACAGCCAGACTCAGCTACTTAGTGAGGCCCTCCACGACTTAGTGAGACACTGTTTCAAAAATAAAAAATAAAAATTAGGGCTGGGGGTGTAGCTCGGAGGTAGAATGCCCCTGGGTTCAATCCCTGGTACTGCAGAAAAAAAAATGTATTTACCAAGATTATCCTACCAATTATGCTTTGTTGAAAGCAATATTACTCTTAGAACAATAAACTTCACAGACTTATAAGTAGATGGTAATAGTGAGGCACATATTCCAGCATCAAAAAGTTCTCGCAAATATTCTACAACATTTAAATTTATATGTAGCCAGACATGGTGGCACATGCTTTTAATACCAGTACTGGGAAGGCCGAGACAGGAAGATCGCAGGTTCAAGACCAGCCTCAGCAACTTATAGAGACTCTCAGCAACCTAGTGAAGCCCTGTTTAAAAATAAAAAATAAGCCAGGCGTGTTGGCACACGCTTGTAATCCCAGTACTTGGGAGGCTGAGACAGAAGAATCGCAGGTTCCCTGCCAGCCTTAGCTACTTAGTGAGGCCCCCTGCAACTTAGTGAGATCCTGTTTCAAAATAGAGAATAAAAAATAGGGCTGGGGGTGTAGCTCAGAGGTAGAATGCCCCTAGGTTCAATCCTCAGTACCACAAAAATAAATAAATAGCCGGTTGTGGTGGTGCACTCCTGTAATCCCAGTACTTGGGAGACTGAGACAAGAGGATTGCAGGTTCGAAGGCAGTTTTAGAAACTTAGTGAGACCTTATTTCCAAATAAAATAAAATATAAAATAAAATAAAATAAATAAAATAAACTAAAATAAAATAAATAAAATAAAATAAAATAAAATAATAAATAAAATAAAATAAATAAAATAAATAAAATAAAATAAAATAAATAAAATAAAATAAAATAAATAAAATAAAATAAAATAAAATAATAAATAAAATAAAATAATAAAATAAAATAAAATAAAACAGGGGTGGAGATGTAGCCCGGAGGTAGAACTCCTTGGTTTTATCCCCAGTACCACAAAAAAATAAAATTAAAATAAATAAAATAGTTGGGGGTATAGCATGGAGGTAGAATGCCCTGAGTACGACCAAAGGAAAAAAAAAGGAATTTGTCAAACATAAAGACTCAGTTTTCCCAATACTTCATAATACCCACCAGAAAATTCTGATAAACTAAGTTACTGAGAAAACCAAATAAGAATAATAGTTTTCAGATAATTTGTAAAGCAAATTAGAATACTAAATCTATTAATTATAATCTAATCTGAAAAGAATATAATATTCCTTTATTTAAAAAATATTCAGGCATATTATGTAATCCCTCAGGGTCAACATTACAAATATGAATTATGACTATACTGGAGATGGATGGCTGTGCAAAATAAAAAATAATTCAAGGTAACCAGGCGTGGTGGCACATGCCTGTAATCCCACTACTTAAGAGGCTGATGGAGGTAAAATGCCCCAGGGTTCAATCCCAGTACTGGAAAAAAAGGGGGAGGGAGAAGAAATGAAAGGCTTCCTTGATTGATGTGGTTAGATGTTTCCTCCTGTGCTTGTGTTCATGGTGACCACCTCTAAGTGCTGGGGAGGAGGATGTGGAGGAACTGAGACTCTCATACACTGCTGGCAAGAATGTGAAACAGTGCAGCCATTGTAAAAACACTTCAGGCGGCTCCTCAAAGAGTTAGACATTTCACAATGTGATCCCGAAATTCCACTCCTAGATGTTTACCTTAGAGAACTCATAACGTATGTACACACAAAAACCTGTAGATGAAAGCTCATAGCAGCATTAATCCTAATAGTATTTACTAGAAAACCAAATACCAATCAACTGATGAAAGAAAAACTATGGTAAATCCATATAATGAAATATTGTTCGGCCATAAAAAAGAAATTAAGTACTGATACCTGCTACAACATAGACATAGAAAACATTATGCTAAGACAGGCGTGGTGGCACACTCCTGTAATCTCAGTACTTGGGAGGCTGAGACAGGAGGATCGCAGATTCGAGGACAGCCTCAGCAAGTAGTGAGGCTCTCAACCTAGCGAGACCCTGTTTACAAATAAGAAATAAAATCGGGTTAGGAGTGTAGCTCAAAGGTAGAATGCCTCTAGGTTCAATCCCCAGTACCACAAAACAAAAAACAAAAAACATGCTAAGTTGAAGCCAGACACAAAAGGTCACATAATGTATGATTCCATTCATACAAAATGTACAGAATAGGCAAATACATAGAAACAGAAGGTAGATTAGTGGTTTCTGGGGCTGGGAAAGAAGAAAATAGAGATTGACTACCAATGAGTACATTTCTTTTGGGGGTTATGAAAATATTCTGGAATTAGGAGTGATAGTTAAACAATCGTGTGACCTACTAAAAGTCGTGGAATTATACATTTTAAGTTAATTGCATGGTATATGAAGTATATATCCATTTGAAAAGTAGATGACACATTAATAAATCAATAAATAAAAACAGGAAAACACATCTGCAATTAAAGGAAGGAGAAGGTTTATAGGAGAAGGCATGGGTTCTGCTCCTCATATCCTATTTTTAAAAAAGTAAAGGCAGGAGGGGGCATATTCTAAAGTTTCTTGTCTTGATCTCAAAGCTCTTCTGGGTAGGAGGATGGGGTAGTCTAATACAGGCTCACCTCCCTTATGATGCTCAGTTTTCAAAAATGTAAAACATCCACACTTATGACATCTGATTTCATTCTTTCTTCATTTTTTATACTAGGGATTGAACCCACAGGCATTCTACCTCCAAGCTGTACCCCTAGCCCTCTTTTATTTTTTTCTTTTGAAATATGGTCTCGAAAGCTGGGCGTGGTGGCACATGCTTGTAATCCCAGTACTTGGGAGGCTGAAGACAGGAGAATCGCAGGTTCGCAGCCGGCCTCAGCTACTTAGTTGAGGCCCTCCGCAACTTAGTGAGACCCTGTTTCAAAATAAAGAATGAAAAATAGGGCTGAGGGTACAGCTCAGAGGTAGAATGCCCCTGGGTTCAATCCCCAGTACCGCAAACAGACACATACCCACACACACACACAAACGAGTTTCTATGAGAAAGAACTGAGCCAATGAAGAGAACCCTAAGAAATTAGGTTAAGTTTGACATTAGCAACTGGCCTTCTCCCTTTGTTTTCTTATCACCTGAAATCAAGTCTTGTTTTCTTCTTATTCTGGGTGCCCAAGGACTTTAGCATAGAGTAAATGCTTAGTAAAATTTGAATGACTCATTTAACAGTATGTACACCTCTGGCTGTCCAAAGACTCTCAGACTTAATACTTCCAGACTTAAAATCCCAAACTGTCTCCTTGGTATTGCTATGGATACTGGAGAGAGACTTAACTAATAATTAGGAGACTGGGCTTTAAATTCCAACTTTTCTACTTACTGTATGACTCTGGGAATATTACTGACCCTCTCTTACTCTAATCATAAAATAGGAATATTACATATTGTATCAGGTGATCTCAAGCACTAAATTGATATTCTGTCTGTGAAAGCACTTCGTAAATTATAGGCATTTAACTTAGGGATTGAACCCAGGGGCGTTCTACCTCCGTGCTACACCCCCGGCCCTATTTATTTATTTATTTATTTATTTATTTATTTATTTATTTTTAATTTTTTTTTTTTTTTTTGCGGTGCCGGGGATCAAACTCAGGGGCGTTTTAACTCCGCGCTACGCCCCCAGCCCTATTTTTTATACTTTATTTTGAAACCGGGTCTCACGA
>PVJS01004959.1:0-66457 GCA_004027185.1 Glis glis | reverse complement strand
TGTGAACCTGGATCCTCCGGTCTTAGCCTCCCAAGTACTGGGATTACAAGCGTGTGCCACCATGCCCAGCTACAATTTTAAAAATTAAGTAAAGCTAGTATTTGATAAGAAGATCTCTCTCTCTCTCTCTCTCTCTCTCTCTGTGTGTGTGTGTGTGTGTGTGTGTGTGTGCGCGTGTGTGTGCATGTGTGTGTCTTTTGAACCATGGGCATTCTACCTCCAAGCTACACCCTAGCCTTTTTTATATTTTATTTTGAAACAGGGTCTTGCTATGTGGCTGTGAGTGTAACTAAGTTTCTGAGGCTAGCCTTGAACCTGTGATCCTCCAGTTTCAGCCCCCCAAGTACAGATATTACAAGCATGTACCATCATGCCTGGCTAGGAGCATATCTCTTTAAGAAATATCCAAGCAGGGCTGGAGGTTGTTGCTCAGTGGTAGAGCATGTGCTTAGCATGTAGGGTTCAATCTCCAGTAGGCACATGCACATGCACACACACATAAAAAGAAAGAAAGAAAGAAGAAAAAAGGGGGGGACCCAAGCCAACAAAAAAAAAGTTTTTTTCATCACTCTTACCCATTTCTCAAGAAAAGATAGGTAAAAAGAATTGGCATTTCACTCTGACACAGTCCCCATTATGTGCACTGAACTCTTGTTCTATCACTTAGAAACTTATAGAACACTGTTTTGGTTGGAAAACTGTTTTGGTTGGTGTCTCCCTAGGAGTTATTGGAAAAGCCAAAAAACCAGGTTGTTGAAATCAATGAACCGGCCAAGTGTGGTGGCGCACACTTGTAATCCCAGTACTTGGGAGGCTGAGACAGGAGGATCGCAGGTTTCGCGGCCAGTCTCAGCTATTTAGTGAGGCCCTCTGCAATTTAGTGAGACCCTGTTTTAAAATAAAGAATATAATAGGGCTGGGGGTGTAGCTTGGAGGTAGAATGCCCCTATGTTCAATCCCCTGTACCCCCACACACAAAGAAATCAATGAATCAACCTATTTTCTCTTAGAAAATGACCCCCCTCCAATCTAACCCCTCTTTATTCATTTATATTTGTGAATTTGTGGCAAGCTTCTAAAAAATAAAATGAACATGCTTCCCTTTTACCTGGAGTTATTTCTTGTGGCTATTTGTATATTTCTGGTCTACTGTCAGATTGTCTTAAATCATATTTTTTGTTCTATGGTAAATGACAGTTCTATGGAAAATGTCATAGAAAAATCATTTCTATGGAAAATGATTTTCCTTGGGGATGCAGCTTCCTGCTCGGTACAAAGGCAATCCTCTCATGTAAGTGTAAAGTGGCAGAGGACATTGTCTTGGTGAAGAGACAGTTTTGTTCACATTCATGAAATATCTGCAGTTTCACTTTGCATTAAGAGGCCACACCAGTCAATGAATTTAGTTACAACACTTTTTACATGTCATACTACTGCTGATAAAGCTTGATCCATTTTCAAAAGGCATAGAACACATGCTGTCCTCTTTACGGAGACAGTCCAGGCAGCAGATGGCGTTTACGTGGCCTGGGAGCCCTGCACACTGTTAAACACTGAGGCCCAGGAGGAGGAGCAGAGAGAGGCGCTCTTGGGAAGGGGTGCCAAGGCCTCCATGCACTAGCAGAGTCATGGAGGTCATTTCCTTGCAGGTCATTTCCTGCATGTGAGGTCCCCAAAACCTGGAAAGCACTCTCTCTTTATCTGTCTGGGAAGACTGACTTGTCCTAGATCCTGGACCAGGGTCCCCAGTCTAGCCATTGGAATGAGTTCCCATTGTCTCACCAGGTTCCCCTGTGACCAACAGCAGGGGCACGGTGGCTTCACCGGGCCTAAGCTGCCCTTTGGCCGCCCTTCCCAACTAAGCCAACCCTCCGTTTCTCCCAAGCGGGCACAAGTGGCTCTCCCTGCCCAGGCACACACCTACACACACGCAAACTTGTTTTGGCTTTCATCAAAATACTTTCAGAGTTTTTAGGAAAAATTAAATTATCCTCCTGGCTAGAACTTCTGTTGGAACATTTTTTTTTCTGAGGGATTAGATATAACGGGGTAAATATACTTAAATGTGTTCGGCTCCAATTTCCATTCTAAAAATAACATTCCAAGGAGGTCTTTCAGGACCACTCAGCTGATTTTATGTCTTCAGGATCACTGTGGCGCTAGAACGGGCAAGGCACAATCCGGTTTCAGTCACGTGAAAGAAAAGGAGGGCTTGGTAAGAATGAAAGAAAGAGGCAGGGTGGCTGGTCGATGGTGGATCGCTCTAAACGCTTGCTTTGTTCCCAGCAGGAATCAGAGGATCGGTAGGAGCCAGAGCCAAGAATCCGCCCTTTGCTTTTCCATCAGACTATCTGTGGCCTCTGACCTATCAATTTCTAGGCATTTCCTCTGGAGTTCATATTGTACCAGACCCCAGTCTGGGAATGGGAAGGGAAAGGATATACAATTCCAGATTTATTTGTTATTCCTAAATAGTTTACTGGCTTTAACAGAGGGACAGGGCTTTGTTTAAATTTCCACTGAGCATAATTAATGGTTATTGACTGGTAAATGAAGAACAGGTGACACTCGGGATCGGAAGATAAATGATCCTGTGTTCTCGTGTGATAATGGGTTAGTAATTTGCCACGCAGCCCAGGTCCGGCGCGTCCCAACGAGATGCCAGATCATGTCTGCGAGACAAAGGCCCCTGTGTGAGGAGGACTCGGCCACTCGCCTCGTGTCCAGCTGCGTCCGTTGATCTGCTCCATTTATTCTCTGATGGATGGCACAACTGAGGCAAAAGTTCACTCAGCTCACCTTCCTGTTCACATGCTCGACCACATGACCCATGACACCGTCCGGCCACAGTGTGCGAGCAAATCGCCACCTGGCTTCGGGCTTCCGGCTGGAGGCTCCGTGTCAGACGTCGGGCTTCTTTTTGTCTCTCAAGGAATCCAGGAGGAAAAGGACAGAGGCTTCCCACATGCTTCTGGTGCCCTTTAGGGATGTGACGGACTTATCCACTTCCTCAGACACTTATTTACTTTTGGTCCTGACCTGATTACCAGAGCACAAGAAAAAAAAAATATATCCCCTGCCTTTCTTTTCATCCATCCCACAGGGAGGGAAGCAAATCAGTGCAGGAATGTACCAGAGCTTCACATTCTTTCACATAAAAATGTCCCTGCACGGCAAATGCACGATGCAGTTTTCATCGCGTTGATAACGCGTTGGTTATGCATTCAAGGCATGGGTCGATGAAGGGAAATCCGACTCCATGCGATTGGCATTTGATGGCCTAGTTGAGATGGGTATAAATGTTAGATCTGAACACACGCTCTCTTGTAACTAGAGAATTAACCCATCTGTCCTACAAATTTAATCTAGAGAAGTCAACGTACAACTTTAAAGTTTTATTTAAAACTTTCAAAGAAAAATACCCATCTCCGAGTATCCTATTCGGCCATTCAAATGGTGAATGCGGCTGGCTCGGGAGTCCCTGGTGAGGGGCTGGTCTCCTTTGCTTCATAAGTTGCCAGCTCTGGTGGCCGTTCACAGCTGGACCAGTGAAGGAGAACTCCCAAAGCCCATCACCACAGTCGGCTGACTACACCTGATTCCATGCATGCCTTTTGGGGTGTGATGTGTGTTTGTCTTAAAAGTCTAGATTCTACAATTGCTGCCACCTCGCCATTAACCTGCAGTTCAGTATCTAAACCACAAACACTTATTAACTGAGCTGGCATCCATGAATAACAAGATTTGTTAATCAAGGTTATGTTTAACTATGTGTATTTGACTGCTGCCTTTTCAGCCCTATGCTTTTGTGCTTCATGTGATACTGTCATAAAAAATCTTAAAATAGGACTATGTGTGTGTGTGTGTGTGTGTGTGTGTGTGTTTGTGCCTGTGTGTGTGTTTGTGCCTGTGTGCGTGTGTGTATATTTCAGGGGAGAAAGTCTGAAATAATTTTAAGAAAAATTATGGGGGCTAGGGGACATAGTTTGGTGGTAGATCACTTGCTTAGCATGCACAAGACCCTGGGTTCCATCCCCAGTAACAAACACACACACACACACACACACACACACACACACATACCATGTGACTTTGAACAAATGAAAAATTAATGTTCCAAATAAAAGATGCCAACTGTGGATATATTCATAGACATTTTATCTGTATTTCCAGTTTGGGTCAGCACCCCAAATAATCTTGTGGTAGGTCAGGCCTTAGACTTTGTGGGACCTTTGTGTAGGTGGGTCTCGGGGTTAGCTCAGGAGAGTACCCTGTACTCTGACATTTTTGGGGAATAAGAATCAAATGACCTAATTAAAACAAATGAAAGTATATTAACAAAATCAGCATAAACCCAAAGCTGGCCTTATGGCCCTCTTCATGGATAAAAAACACTGGGACATGTGGATTTATTTGATTAAGGGTCTTTCAGACATTTCAAAGATACAATGTTATGGAACAGGAAAAACTCATAGATAATAAATTAATGAAAGCACCAAAATAATAGGACACATTTTAGAAAGCTATAGAGCCTTTACTTATTGTTTTTCCTTTGAACATTCCCCATCCACACTGAAAGAGGCTGTGTGGAAACTCGCCCTGCTCTTTATCTTTCATTCTAGCCAGACACAGCAACCCAAATTCCGAAACTGGAGTTAATTTTTCTCTCCCTGGAAACAAACAAACAAACAAACAAACAGTCCTAAAACTCCTAGGTGTGTGTTAATCATTCTAAACCAATTTTTTCTGGGATATCTGTTCTTTCAATATGCAGACCCTAGTTATTCTAGTAAATAGGCTAGAACAGTTAGTACACTGGAATCTAGTTACTTTGTTTATCTTGTAATATATGTTACACCTCTTTGTTCCATTTCTTTATCAGGCACACCAATTATGCATCTGTTGTATCTCTTTTGATCTATCTCCTCTATCTGTCATCTCCTATCTAATCAATTTTTTTTTTGCAGTACCAGGGATTGAATGCAGGGGTGTTCTACCTCCGCGTTACGCCCCCGGCCCTATTTTTTATACTTTATTTTGAAACCGGGTCTCACAAAGTTGCAGAGGGCCTCACTAAGGAGAGAGAGAGAGAGAGAGAGAGAGAGAGAGAGAGAGAGAGACAGGGAGAGAGAGAGCAAGAGGGCTGAGGCTGGCCGCGAACCCGGATCCTCCAGTCTCCGCCTCCCAAAGTACTGGGATTACAAGGGTGCGCCATCAAGCCCGGCTCTATCTAATCATTTTTATGTGTGCTTTTTCTTATTTTATGTGAGTTCTTCCAGCCTGTTCACCTGATGGTTTTTAGTAACATTTATTTTAAATTGGGCTGCTAATGCACTTCGATTTCTGCTATGACATTCTTTTCCTCTTCCACATCACTCCTGATCTCTGCCAGCTTGCTTTTTCTCTCTTCCAGTAACTTTATTTAAACCAGGGATAGCACCCTTTTATCTTGAAGGGCCAGACAGTAAACCTTTAGGCCCATGGGCCATAGGGTCTCTTACAGTCTCTGGGCTCTGCTGTTGTTCAAAACAGACAGCCGGGCGTGGTGGCGCACGCTTGTAATCCCAGTACTTTGGGAGGTGGAGAACGGAGGATCTGGGTTTGCGGGCCAGCCTCAGCTCTCTCTCTCTCTCTCTCTCTCTCTCTCTCTCTCTCTCTATCCGTCTCTCTCTCTCTCTCCTTAGTGAGGCCCTCCGCAACTTCGTGAGACCCGGTTTCAAAATAAAGTATAAAAAATAGGGCCGGGGATGTAGCGTGGAGGTAGAACGCCCCTGGGTTCATTTCCCGGTACCGCAAAAACAAAAAATAAACAAACAAAAAAAACAGACATGAGCAAGATGGTAAAAAAATGGGTGAGACTCCAATAAAGCACTATTTACAAAGCCTGGAGACTATAATTTGCCCATCTTTGCTCTAAGCGAACTTATCAGAAACATGTTACCTATAATTTCTTGGAGTCTATGGAGAATAATGACCTGAGCTCAGCTTCCTATTGACTAACGTTCCTAGATGGGCGCTGCTCCTCTGCGTCGCTGGCGCCCTTCACTTCTCCTTGCACTGTCTCCCCTCTTCCCCCAGGAGTAGATTCTGGGGTGTTGCCTTCATAACTGTTACTACCCTCGAGCAAGGCTGGCTGTTTGCTGAAGAATCCATGAGGAGGAGCGGGAAAGCGCATCCAGGGCGGCCTGTGGCTTCAATGCAGACTGCTCCCCAAACCTCTCACCAAACTCAGCACGCCCTTGGCCCAGGACGTGGCTGCCCTGTTTCTGAGCATTTAGCTGGTCAGTGTGGCTCATGGAGGGGCCCATCAATCATAGGGCCACTGGAGCGCTAGCCGGTGATTACTGCTGTCGCTCGCCTTCAACCAGGACCACCGTCTGTAGGCGCTCAGCTACGATGCCGTGCCAGGCAGTGACACTTGCTTCTCCTGTAGCCACCTCTCCTCCACTCTGCAGTGAAGGCATGGACGGCGATAAGGATGAAATAGTATTTTGTGAGCAAAATCCACAGTCTCTATGTAGGATCCTAGCATCTGCTCTTATTTTTTTTTTTAATTTTGTGGCATCTGCCTAGAAAAAATTATTCTCTCTTTCTCTCTCTCTCTAGAATTAAACCCAGGGGTTCTACCTCTGACCTACACCCCCCAGCCCTTTTTATTTTTTACTTTGAAACAGGATCTTGCTAAGTTGCAGAGGCTCTCACTAAATTGCTGAGGCTGGTCTCAAACCTGAGATCCTCTGTCTCAGCCTCCCAAGCACTGGGATTACAGGCATGTGCCACCACACCCAGCTCAAATTCTTAATATTTTGGAATTTAAGTTATGACCAACTTCATTGTTATAATGAAGTACTTTTTGCTTTTTAAAAAATTTTCCCTTGATTTCAGACAGTTTCAAAGAAAGAGTGTTGAATGACAAAACCCTTAGTTCAATCATTTAAAAAAATGAAGCGGGCATGGTGGCGCATGCTTGTAATCCCAGTACTTGGGAGGTGGAGACAGGAGAATTGCAGGTTCACAGCCAACCTCAGCTACTTAGTGAGGCCCTCCGCAACTTAGTGAGACCCTGTTTCAAAATAAAAGGATAAAAAATAGGGCTGGGGGTGTAGCTCAGAGGTAGAATGCCCTGGGTTCAAGGCCCAGTACTGCAAAAAAAATAAAGATATTTCTAGCTGGGCGTGGTGGTGCACACCTGTAATCCTAGTACTTGGGAGGCTAAGATAGGAGGATCACAGGTTCAAGGACATCCTCAGCAACATAGCAAGACCCCGTTTCAAAACAAAACAGAAAAAGGGCTGGGGGTATACCATGGAGGTAGAATGCCCCTGAATTCAATGCCAGTACCACATTTCATAAACAAAAAAACAAACAACTTCTCTATATATTCATTTCTAAAGCATAATGTCTCAAAGTACTAAACCTGTATTAACTTTCTGGATGCAGTGCTCAGCATAATACTCTGTGAATGAGTGCATAAAGAATATCTTAAGCTGGCGAATGTACCAAAAGATATGTGAGCATGTTAAATAATGTGAGGAGAAACCTAAATGGAGCCAGGGCTTCTGGAAGGCTCAGGGACTTGGCTCATCTTGGCTCCTAGTGGTGTTGGCTAGTGGGGGAGGCTGAGGCTGTGGGACCATGATGGCCTCCCTCCCAGGCCTGGGTGCTGGGTGCTACATGCACCCCAGTTCTCCTCCATGCGGCCATCTCCCTGCAACACGCATGATCTCTCACTATTCGTTAGCCTAGCCCAAGCTTCTGTCCATGGTGGCTGCTCCCAGGAAACTGAACAGAAACTGCAAGGCCTTAGAAGAACTTGGTCTGGAAGTTACTCATGGTTACTATGGGCGGGGCCCAAATTCAAAGGAAGGGGAAACAGAGTCTCTTCCATTACAGGAGAAGTGGTGACGTCACACTGCAAAAGGCCTGCAGATCTGGTGGGATTATCGCAGTCATCTCTAGGAAGAATCTACCAGAAAGAACTCTCTTGCGATGACTGCGATGATGGCAGAATGTTTCAGTACAACGACAGGCTTACCACACTTGTCTTTAACCTAAGCCACCATTGCTTCGGCTTGCAGTTTCTAGGCAAATCCCATCTCTACTTAACACTGCTCAATGATAAGTTTATAGGAAGACAAAAATAACTCACGGTCTGGCACCTGGCATAGGGAAGCTTGCTTTCAGGCCACTCTACTTTGACAAATGTTCTAACTTGGCCTGCACATCATTACTGTCACAAGAGACTTCCCAGAAGTGGTTGCTTGTTTCCTGGAGCGCGCCCAGCCACCTACCTTCGCCAGGTGTTTCCAATTACCAGCTCCCACTCGAATCCCCAGGTAAGCCATTCTAGAATTAGTTCCTGGCTGGGCAGAGAATGCTGGAGGAAGTTTCTTTCCACTCATGACCACCTGATTGGCCATCTCCCTATTCTTGGTTCCTGGCTCTGCCGCATAAACCTGTTCCTCTGTCCTTTCTATCACCTTGTCCTTCACACCCGCCCTGACCACCTCATTCTAAGCCTCTTGGTCTGACTCTGATCTTGGGAATCCGCCTTCTGGGGTGGTTCTAGGCTCCCTTGAACAGCAAGTCCCAGCCTGGCCATAGGTCTTCCTTTTTGGTGCTGATAATCATCGTTACCAGTACATAAAAATTATATACCTATCTTATTACATGCACTCATCGGTATGACTTTACAAGCTTAGACTAAAATAACACTGTCCAAGAGAAATATAATGGGGGCCACACATATAATTAAAAATGTTCAGCCAGGCGTGGCAGCACATGCTTGTAATCCCAGTACTTGGGAGGCTGAGACTGGAGGATTGCAGGTTGGTGGCCAGCCTCGGCTACTCAGTGAGGCCCTCCGCAACTCAGTGAGACCCTGTTTCAAAATAAAGAATAAAAAATAGGGCTGGGGGTGGAGCTCAGAGGTAGAATGCCCCTGGGTTCAACCCCCAGTACTGAAATAAAAAAGGTTCAGCTGGGCATGGTGGTGCACACCTATAAACCCTGTACTTGGGAGGTTGAGACAAGAGGATTGCAGGTTCAAGGCCAACCTCAGCAACTCAGCAAGATCCTGTTTCAAAATACCAAGGGCTGGGGGTATAGCTCAGAGGTAGAATGCCCCTGGGTTCAATTCCCAGTACCCCCAAAAATATTTTTTTATTAACCACATTAAAAAAGTAAAAAGAAATGGTGTAGCAGATTTTAATGTTCTATTTGACCCAATATATCTCATCTGTTTTCCTTTTGATATAAAGTACTACTGAGATATTTCACATACCTTTACTAGATACTGAGTCTTTGAAGTCAAGCATGAATTTTGTACTTGTGGTTCATCTTAATTCAGAAGAGTCATATTTGAAGGCTAGTGGCCACCACACTGGACAGTGCAGGGCTGAGAAGAAGGTAAATCTTCCCAGGTGACAAACTCCCCTAATCCTGCTGCTCGACCTGCCGAGGGACTCCCAGGGCTTCCTGGAGGCGGCCACCTCACCTTCCCCGGAGCACAGCTGGAGTAACCAACCCCCTTTCCACTTTCCTTTGTAATCCTTCAACTCCCATCAGTGATGACACCTGCTAGAGACAGCGAACTTGACAAGTAGCACAACTAGATCCTAATTCATGCGCATTGACATCGGAGTCATTCACCAACAGATGGGCAGTCAAACCACACTCTCCCTCCCAGCTGAGAGACCTGGGAGCACACACCTGAGGGGCATTTAGGAGTCTGGTGAACTGTAGTGTTGAAGGAAGGAGGCAGGGGTCCTCAAATTTTAGCATGTGTCAGAATTCTCTGGAAGGTGAAGACACAGATTGCTGGACCCCGCTAGTCCCATAGTTTCTAACTCAGGCCTGAGGTGGAGCCTGAGAGTATGCATTTGTAACAAGTCCCAGGGGAAGCTGGGCCCACTGCTCTGGGAACCCCATTGAATATCCCAGCAGGCGCAGACCTGGAATGAGACCACATGATTCAGCCCCAGCCTGCTCCTGAGTGGGCACCTTCTGGTGAGTTACGTAATCTTCCAGTGTCTTGGTAAAATGAGAGCCCTACATCATGGAGTTGTTTTTAGGATTAAATTAGCTAATATATGTAAAGTCCCTGGAACAGTACCTGGGACATAGGGAGGGCTCAGATCCATTATTCATCATCGAGATGATCATGGCAGTGATTACAGAGTATGGGAGAGTTGTTGGTGCCTGGGAGAATCTAATTCATCTCCGTGACCAAACTCTCACACCCATAAATGGCAAAGGGGAGGGAAGGCCAATAGATAGGGCGGGGTGAATTAAATCCCGAGTCTGTTAGTCAGAGCCACAGAATTTTATAGCTGGAAGGGGCCTCGGAGATGTTCTCATTCAGTTCAATTCATTCTAAAGATGAAGCAACTGAAACCAGAGAGATTAAGTGGCTCACCTAACGTCACATGCCTACTTAGTAAATGACGGAGCTGGGGCCAGAGCCTCGACGTCCCTTCTCGTGTTCTCTCTAACTGCATTATGCTAAGCTGCATGGTTCCTTAACACTCTGTTGGAAATGCTGGTTAGGAATTGCTGTGGGCTCCCCTGGGGACCTGATCAGGCAGTCAGTATTCATGGAGTGCCTGCTAGGTGCCAGGCACTGAGCTAGAGAGAGTCTGGGGGATAAACCAGGCAGCCTAGGCAAGGCAGACACTGTGCTGACCCTGGGGACCTCCAACATTTATATTGGAAAAAGGGTTTTTACAGTCCAGCGTTCAATTTAAGGAAGAGCTTGTGGGACCCAGGCTCCAGGTAGTGTCTGGGAACCAGAGGACGTGGGTCTTTTCTAAAGCCTGCCTCCCGATAAGCAGCACTATCCCATCCACTGGTTTAGCTGAAGGGTCAATCGAAGACAGCTGTATTTATTTTTTTATTTTATTTTATTATTTTATTTTATTTTATTTTATTTTATTTTATTTTTGCGGTGCTGGAGATCAAACCGAGGATCCAGTGCATGCTAAGCAAGCTCTCTACCACTGAGCAATACTCCCAGCCCGACAGCTGGGGTTAAACCGGGCGATCTATCCCTGTGCCTCTTACCCCACCAACACCTTTATCAGGGATGGAGACCTGCATGTTCTGGGTTAATCAGAGTCTCAAAGACATCTGTAGTACAAGACACAGAGACTGGACCAGCAGGACAGTATTAAGCACTAGAGTTGTGAGACTGTTGTCCAGTGTCTAGTGTCGGAACCTATCCTAGTAATTTCCTACATACTGGGTCTGCAATATCCTGGATAGACATGAATGAAAAGGGAAACCAGTTATATTTAAGAAAATATCGATTGTAACAGTGATATCTGAGCACAGTAATACAGGAAGAAAGAAATTACACTATATATATATGTGTGTGTGTATGTAAATATACACAAACAACAATTTAGGAAAATGTACCTCCCCCCTTATTAGGGCCTGTCCACATTACTGAAAACTAAAAACAAAACAAAACAAACAAAAACCTCCCAAATAACAACAAAGCTTATTGTTCCCCAAGATTTAAAATATAAAGCAAGAGCATGCCTACACATTCAATTATTTAAAAAATAAATAGATGGTCAAGGGAAATCTGAAAATTTTAATTCTCTACACCGCTAGATAAAATCAAGTTAAACAAGTAGAAAAGCAAGCCTATGATACATTTTCTGATACATTTTCAAAAATTTTAACTTATTAAGTACTTGAGCTGGGCGTGGTGGCGCACGCTTGTAATCCCAGTACTTTGGGAGGCGGAGACCGGAGGATCCGGGTTCGCAGCCAGCCTCAGCTCTCTCTCTCTACTTAGTGAGGCCCTCCGCAACTTTGTGAGACCCGGTTTCAAAATAAAGTATACAAAATAGGGCTGGGGGTTTAGCTCGGAGGTAGAACATCCCTAGGTTCAATCCCTGGTACCGCAAAAAAAAAAAGTACTTGAAACTCTAAAATATCCCAATATATATATATTTTAAAAAACCTTTAGAGATACATAAATTATCAGACTCTGGAAAATGAACATTTATTTTTTCGCTGACTAAAATCCTCAGTAGTTTAACAAGTATTGACCACTGCTCAAGGCTGTTAAAAAACAAACAAACAAACTTATCTACCACTAGAGAACAGCATTAAGTAAAGTCATCCAGGCAAATGCTAAAGGTTGAGTTCTGAGGAGCACCCTTTTCTGTTAATATAACACAACATTTTTCACATTCATTTCATGTGAATGAACAATGTCCTCATTGTTTTCCTGAACACTAATTTAGTGTTGTATTTTTTTGCTTATGTCAATGAGTGTCAAAATATTGTTCTTTTAATACATGAAAGTATTTGCATAGAGCTTTATTACTGATCTTCAGATGTTAGCCAGAGGCAAAATAAAACAGAGACGCTCCAGTTGGGAAATCTCACTAGCAATGAAAAGCAAGAGTCTCTTAACATATTCTGCTTTCCTGCCAGTTTTTTGGCCCAAGCACACAATGATTTATTTACCTCGCAATTGATGAGATTAAAAGCAACGTGGAGACAACACAACGACTCCAACTTTAAGAATTCATTTCCTTAAAAACGAAATAGAAAGTTCGCAAGGACAGATACAAAACTGCAAGAGGAAGTTCTAAGATCCTGACATGAATGGAGACAATATGATAGAAGTCAATTACAGAAAAGCGAAGCAACACAGTGTGTTTTAACGGTGAACTGAGAGACACCAGGGCAATTTTTATTAAATTAGGCCTTTCTGCATCATCTCATTATCAAATGTTCATTGCTGGTAGTTGTTCACATTTATCCCAATTAATAAGAAAAATTAAAGCCAGCCCTTTCGGTTGTATCCTCCACGTTGAAGAGTCTACAGCCAGGTACCCGACTGGGTTTTCAATTCGGGTTTTTGCCTCCCTGGCACTAATTATCTTGTCGTTTGGTACAGCCTGAAAAGACAAAATGCCCTTTCACAGAGGCACGGCTGCAGCGGATGGGTTACTCACGACGAAACTGCAGGGCCGTACCCAGGCTGCGGTCGGGACAGAGCAGCCGGAGCGAGCTGCCAGGCAGGCTGGCGAAGGCCGCGCTCACACCGCAAGCAGCCAGACCAGCCTTTCAAGTCAAGTGTTGGCTTGTAGACACATAAGTTAATCAGCTATGAAATCACCACCACAATGTACTTATTGATCACACAGGGCTTATGACGCAACTCTTGGCCCAGAGAGGCTTGAGCTCCATTCTTTCGCCCTTCACCCTGCAGAGAAAGAGCACTTTGAGTGGTGTTTACGAGAAGGGAGCTGGTAACGTGGGGATCTGAACCACCTTAGAAAGGTGGGCGACGCGCAGGGTCTTCAAAATGAAGCCTACCACCTACATCCAGCACACGCCATCCCATCTCGTGCACATTTGCCCTTTTCATTGCATTGTACTTCTAGACTAAAAACAAAGTACTGCACATTCGCCCTTTTCATTGCATTGTACTTCTAGACTAAAAACAAAGTACTTGAAAAGTCTCTAACTGATAACATTTCAAAACTATTTTTTTTGTTTTTTTGCAGTACTGGGGATTGAACCCAGAGACATTCTGCCTTTGAGCTACAGCCCCAGCCCTATTTTTTGTTCTTTATTTCGAAACAGGGTCTCACTAAGTTGCGGAGGGCCTCACTAAGTAGCTGAGGCTGGCCGCGAACCCGGATCCTCCGGTCTCAGCCTCCCAAGTACTGGGATTACAAGTGTGCGCCACCATACCCGGTTCTCAAAACTAAATTTTTAACTGCGTTCCCCTACATTTTTGTCTTTGCTTTGAGACCTTAGGGAACGTGGATCATTTTATAAATCAATAGCATCAAAGAACAGCTACTGAACATTTGCACTAAAAACACATATTTTAAAAAGCTGGTAATCTTAAATTGCAGCCAGGATATTGAGGGTACTTTCACTAGTCTTGCAAATGAGCTGGTAGATATACATGGTCCTTGTGCTTTCTGCTCACTCTTCAGTTCCCATTGCTGCTAAAGTCCTTCTGAGATCATGGAGGGAAAGAGAAGGGGGATGAGGGCAACCCGCACTGCCTTGGGACGTGCTGAGATGCTGGCAAATGTGGGCCACGGGGTCATCTAGAAACGGGATGGCAAAATACAAAATAAAAAGACCTGGGAGGGGTTGCGGATCAGAGATAGAGTGCCCCTGAGTTCAATCTCCAGTAACAACAACAATAACAACAACAAAAACTAAAAAGCCTTTTCCCAGGTACCCAGCCCCGTTGTTCTGTCTCCTGGAATGAATCCTCTTAACCAATATTAAAAAGAACAGATTCAGTTCGGAGTCAAGTGAGATGACTATGCAAGCAGGCTGTAGAATCAATGAATTACATCTTCAAGAGAAACATTCAGGCCAGGCGTGGTGGCACACACTTGTAATCCCAGTACTTGGGAGGCTGAGACAGGAGGATCCAGGTTCTTGGCCAGCCTCCGGTACTTAGTGAGGCCCACCACAACTTAGTGACACCCTGTTTCAAAATAAAGAATAAAAAATAGGACTGGGGGTGGAGCTCAGAGGTAGAATGTCCCTGGGTTCAATCCCCAGTGCCAAAAAAGAAAAGAGAAACATTCAGTAAACCAACTTTCCAAGGGCATGACTATAAAACCCCAGTGTCTCTCCAAGCGTGAACTCACTGCCAAGTGACAAGCGCCCCCCTCCCGGGGCACCAGCCTCTCTGTCAGGCAAGGCGTGTAGATTGTGTGTGCACAGGCATGAGAGAGCACAGTCGGTGCGAGAGTGAACACACTTGACTGTCTGACAGTTACACAATTGCTCCTTCCTTTCCTCTTTCTTTCACATAGATGATCCTGTGTGTACTAATTCCAAGGATAACAGGAATAAAAAAGCCCCCCAAAACCAAGGATTGTATTTCCGACAGTAAAATGGACTGCAGGTTTGCTGTCAGGGGATCAATGGGACATCCTAGCTATCATGGAGGCAGGAAGATCTGCAAAGCAATGAGAACCGTTTCTCCATTTGCATGACACATTTCTATCTCCCGCTCAATGTTAGAGTGGATTGAAACGTTGCTAGGAGCACTGAGAAAAGGGATGGGTACTGGCCATCTGCTCCTAAGGGTGGACAGCCTCCCCTCCTGCCACCCCCATTTGGGGGCACAGAGGTGTGGCTCATGTGGAGGAAAGAGCGCCACCTGCTGGAAGTGCAGTCTGCTCGAGCTGCAGTCCTGTGCCGCTCAGCGCCCCCCTGACAGCTAGGAGAGTTCATACAAGAGAAGAGCACCCCCAGGAAGGAGAGGTACCCACACTGGCCTGCTTCTTGGCTAACTCAACTCCTCAGAATACTACTTGGGCTGGAAGTATAGGGGGAAAATTAAAAAAAAAAAAGCTGTGTGTGTTTGTTCAAAATGATCTTGTTCCCAGTAGTAAAAACAGTGCTGCTATCTTAGGAGGCCCTTCTGCAATCCTGTGTATACTTTTATACAAGATGGATGACAACTATTTAAAGCTGGGGGTGTGTCGGGAGAAGGGATACGAAACAAACCACACACTCAAAACAAAAACCCGTATGTAGGATGTAAGAGCCGAGAGCTTTCACGGACGCGAGAATCTTTCTGTGCTCACATCCTGAGATGTTTGTTCTTCTTTTCAAATAGAGTATTTAAAAAAAACAACAACAGCAGGAAAACGGACCGTGCAGTGTTCATGTTAAGTCCTGAAAAGAACTTGGACTGAAGTCCTCAGGCTTTGGGCCCTGCCGCTGAGCAGGCCTGTCACTTTCGACAGCTTCTTTAACTTTACCCCTGATTTTCTTACACAGGTTGTAGGGTTTTAGATATCCCATTAGATAACACATGGAGAGTACTTTGTGATCTACCCAATGTTATTGCTATTATAAATGATAATATTATTGGAGAGAATTCCTAGGCTAATGCCTGAGAGATCCGTGCTCTCTAACGATTATGGAGATACGACGTGATAATTCCACGGGCTGTTATCATACCAAATATAAAAACACAGCATTTTTTCAGGGCACTAATTCCTTTTTTTTTAAAATGTGTTTTAGAACGGAATCTGAGGTTTCAACATTTCCATCCTTAAGAATTTCTGAATCCCTGCCCAAAAGAGGTTGGGTATGCGCAAGTTTTGAAAGAACATAAAAATCCTGGCAATTTATATACATATCTTAGATGTGGGTTTCTGCCACTTCAAGAGAATGGATTTGTGTTACATAGGTAGATATTCCAGAGGCGCTGTCTTGCTTTCTGAATAATTGGCTGCGTTAATTATTGCTAAGCAGTGTTCTTTTTTTTTATAGAGTTCCTAAATAGTGAACAGATGTTGACAAAGTTATTATTTTTTTTCCAACAGGACTTCTCAATGAAGAAGAAAAAAAAAGACGTAAGTGGGGCCTGAACCCAGAAAGAAGTAGAAGCTTTAAACAAATTAAATCTTTGAAAAGATAGAGACCCAATCAAAATAAAAACCAAAACCTTTTAAAACAGATCAGGTAGCTGGAGATTTTGTTGTTTGGAACCAGATCCGGACTTCAGCACAATAGTAACTCTAATGCCATCCTTTATTTAACCTCATTTTCCTAATTATCTTGGTCTAAGTGTTTCCAAACTTTACTGTTTATTTTGGCATAAAGAGCTCTCTTCCCAGAGCTGGATGGTGTTAACAAGGTTAGGTGGGAACACAACCTATTAGCAGGCAGAGGGCTGTGGTCAGAAAACCCTTCAAAGCAGATAAGAAGGTGCTAGACAGGAGCCACCCCAGGAAGAGGAGGCTGAGCCCCCAGGAAAGGTCCTGCGCCACAGTTACAGGCTGAAAATTAATCAAGATCTCCCCAAGGTTTCTTATAAATAATGTCCATTTCGCCACTTAATCTTACAGATGGAGAAACTGAGACACACTTGGAAGACTGACCCACCACAGGGTCACACGGCGGCTGAGCAGGAACAGAAGGCAAATTTCCTGGTCCCTGGGCCAGTTTTCCACCCAATCTACCCCGTTGAAATGAGACGGCAGAAGCTTAGTTTTGATAAGCAGGTCCATGAAAACACATCCTGTGCCAGATTCTCTCTGGTGCCCAAAGGCACTCCCCGACGGGGGTGAGGGCGCAGAGCCCTTTAACTCCTTCCGCACCCTGGGCACGGGGTTAGGAGACAGCGGGAAAGCCAGGCGGTCTAACCACACATCCTGTCCCACTCTCTGTCCCTGATGCTGAGAGCTAAGGTGAGGAGGCTTTCCCCTGGGTGCTTTGAAACATGCCTGGTCCCCTGTTTAAACTCCACCTCAGCCGCCAACTGCACACGTCCTCCATGACTGTGGGCAGACGGACTGCACTCTATGTGAAACGGGAGGTGAGCACTTGAAGTCAAGAATGATTCTTGTCTTTACAAAGACGCTGTCTTTCATGCAGTCCTCTCTCAGTGCATCAGGATGCTTGGCGCTATGATTATTATTAGTTTCTTTTTTTTTTTTTTGACAGAGAAAAACTAGGGGAAGTTAGGAAACTTAAGCTGACGTGCATGGAATGAATCACTGGAAACTGAACGGGAGCAAAGATCACAGAACTTTTGAGAGCTGGCAGGTTCGTTTGACTTTTAGAGATAAGGAAACTGGAATCCTATGAAGTGCTCCAGATGGTTGGGACAGGCCCAGTGTCGGAACCCACACTTTCTGTTCCGCGGGCCACGTCTCTTTCTAGGCCCCATGGAGACGAAAGAGCCCTTCAAGAGTCACAATGGAATCAGAGGAAGAATGGGTATCATATCTACACATCTGCTTTTATACAGAAATGAGAGATAACTAACATTCTAGTGCACACAGTGAACTAGAATATTTTGAAAAGCGACTCTTTGCTTTTATATAGCACCAGAAAAAGGGTCTGAGACAGGGCTTGCTACTCCCGTGCCTCCAGGGCCCAGGCTGGGCTCAGCTCAGGCTGCCTGTAGTCCATCCCCTTCTAGAAAGTCCCAGTGAACGCACCACTCTAGCCAGACCATTCCCACATGGGGATATGGAACCAGTCTCGCCTGATTTTCTGGTTATACCAGGGGAGTCACGCATCTGACATACTAAAAATCCAGAGTTGTGTTAAAAACAAAAACCAAAATTTTAACAGTTGGCTAATACATTGATTGGGCTACACAAAACTTCCCAATGGGCCATATCAGGCATGGTAGGTTGGCTTGTTTAGTGATCCACCTTACCAGGAATACCCCGAAACAACTAACTTTCCTTCCTTCCTTCTTCTACTTTTATTAATGCATTGTAAGTATACATCATAGTGACAGTCAAACTGATACAAGCAGACACGCACACAACACTTGTGTATTTTCTTCCTTGTCCTACTTCACTCCCTCTTTTTCTCTTCCCGCACATTAGTGAGATTGGTAGAGATACCTTCATATATTACCACAGAATTATTTGAACCGTTCCATTCTTCAATCCCTCACAACTTACTTTTTCTTGAGGAATCTTAGTTAAATGTAAAACCGAGTAGGACCCAAATCTCCTTATATTCTCACTGCAGGGCACCCTGAACTTTATCCAGCTTAGCAGAAAATCAAATGGACAAATTACAAAATGTGGCTTCTTAGATGTGTTTACAATATAGATTCCATATTTGATAATGGTCTCGTTTCCCTACTTTTCTGAAATTCTTCACAAAGGAAATATAAACCACAGAAGGGAATAGGGTTTAAAACCGGAAACACATTTTCCAACCCCGCGCCCCATTTCATTTAACGCACAAGAGAATACATCCATTGTCAAACAGCTAATAGAATTACAAAACAATTAGTCACAGAAATCCTATGGAATGAAAAACAACAAGAACAACCCTTCAATGTCAGTCATCAAAAAATCAGGGAGCTCGTTATTTGAGTGATTAAAACACCAGTTCATCTCGAGTAAAATCTGAGTTAAAAGAACAAAAGGCAAAAATCCAGGATTATGGCAATCGTACGCCCCGTTCATCTTTTAAAATGTGCTTCAGATAGCGACACATGACAGAAACAGAACGTGCTCCGGCTGGACCTCTCTAGAATTCTTCTCCGAGCTGCCACCTCTCCCCAGTCCCCAGACTGACCCCTGAGTCAAGCCAGATGGGACTGAGAGAGACGTCAAACAAGTGCTGAAAAGGTGACTGGAGTCTCTGGCAGCCGAGTCTGGAGCGAGTTTCTCTGCAAAGTCTCTGGGGGTTGCAGCTTTCCAATTTCTTAGGAATGTTTAATTCTCCTCATCCCTTCACTGCATCTCTCTCTGGAGAGGTCAGGGAAGCCTGTGACATCCCCGGAGGGCACTGCCTAACTAAATTAGCATGAGATAACTTTGGACTCTCTCCCAAACATGAAAATACAAGGGAGAGAATTTCATTAAAAGCAGAAGACTAGGTGATCCAAGTTAATCCCGGCTCTAAGCTGTTGGAGAAACGTTCGGTGTTTATATTTTGACTCTCATCTGTGACAGCTCACTGATTCTAATGCCATCTACATTACGTGCACAACTTGACCTCAGCCGGCCAAACCTTGGTTTCAGAAGAGAGGTAAAAAGTGGGTTTGGTGGCGTTAAAATAAGTATTTAGCCTGTTTATGTGTTACTATGTGAAGCAGAGGATCCTGAGGTCAAAAATAAACATTTCAGTACTTTGGCCTTTAAATATCTTTTAAATCAGGAAACAGCAAACTTTAATAGGTAACATGAGTCATTAACCATATGTATGTGTGTAAACACAGGAATATCTAATGTCAATTTAGTAAGGCATATAATGTCGTGAAGATATGCTTTCTATTAGATCTACAAATATTTGAAAGAATACATTGTAAATATTTAGAATGATAGTATAATTAATGAGATATGTTCAAAAATTGCAAGGATAACAATTTCATCATTTGCTTCTAAGATACTTAATTGGAAGGACAGCCCTAGAAAAGGTATCCACGTAGCCAGCTGACTACAAAATATGAGAGATGAAATGTTAGAGAAGCCAAACTTGAGTGCATATCTTAGAACTCTTCTGCCTCAACCAAGGAAATATTATATCTATTCATTTGTTAGTGACTGAATGTTCCTTGTGAGCTACTATCTCCTAATGTATATTATATTTTGCTCTGATTTTAAAAATCTTTTGTTTGAGTATTCATAATTCATTAACATTGGAAATTCATAATTATCATTCCCCTATTGACATTTTACAAGCTAAAAGAGATTGCTTGTATTTCTCACTTTTGTATACTTTTAGACATTTTCCACTTTGAATTCCTTTTAATATTCCTTGACTTTTATAAGAGGTAAAAGATATAGAATAGCAGGCCTTGGTGGTGTATACCTGTAATCCCAGTACTTGAGAGGCTGAGACAGGAGGATCACAGGTTTGAGGCCAGCCTCATCAACTAAACAAGGCCCTTAGCAACTTAGTGAGACCCTGTTTCAAAATAAAAATAAAGGGCTGGGTTGTAGCTCAGTGGCAAAGTGCTTGCCTTGCAAATGGACTGCCCTGGGTTTGGTCCCCAGTTTCAAACAAACAAACAAAACAAACCTTAAAAGAAAATAAGCTAAGAACAAGGAAAAAAAGATTGAGGGTGTAGCTTAGAGGCAGAACACCCCTGGGTTCAATACCCAGTCCCCCCCCATAGACTATATATATGGTTTACTCTGTCTGATTATATTACATTCTGTAGACAGCAAGAACTCAGTGATAACAGTTTTTTTTTGTTAGTGTATTATATTTTGAATTAGATTATCTGCTTTTTTTGTGTGGTACTGGGGATTGAACCCAGGGGCATTCTACTCCGAGCTATACCCCCAGCCCTATTTTTTATTCTTTATTTTGAAACAGGGGCTCACTAAGTTGCGGAGGACCTCACTAAGTAGCTGAGGCTGGCGGCAAACCTGCGATCCTCCTGTCTCAGCCTCCCAAGTACTGAGATTACAAGCGTGTGCCACCACACCTGGCTCTAGGTTATCTACTGATGTAAAAGTTTCTAGAAAAGTCCTTTATGCTGACTTGGCGATTCTGTCTAACATACCCCCAACTATTTCACTAACGTTTCATAATGATGGACACAAACTGAACACACACTACACACAGCTTTGGGATTACAGAGAAAAAGAGGAAATGGACTCGTCTCTCAGAAGCATCTAGTGTAGGAGAAGGTGCACATCGAACTTGTACGTGAATAAAATGCCTGAATGTCAAACATTGCATAAAGAAGCTCTCTCGAGCTGGAGGATAAAGAAAATGGTATTTTATCCTTTGTTTATCCTTTGTCATGTGAGTTACTTCTCACATGAAGGGCAAGTTATATTCACATAGACTCTATAAAAACAGAGGATACAGGAAATGAAGGGATAGAGGTCATTGACATACTCATTTCCTCCCTTCCTTCCTTCCTTCCTTCCTTCCTTCCTTCCATCCATCCATCCATCCTGGACATTTTCAAGATGGCTGGTGGAACTCAATGAAGTCCTTGGCCACAGAACTACATGCTATGAATCAGCCAACAGGAAGAATGAAGCCCCGGCTTCAACATCAAGAGTTCTAAGCTCTAACAAACCAAACTCCATTAGCTCAGAAATAAAATGTTGATATCCTTTGGGTAACACAGAGGTTAAATCTAAGTTTCTGATGATTTCTATCTTATGGTAAGAATGCTAAATAAAAACAGGGACCTGCATGTAATCCCACTACTTGGGAAGCTGACACAGGACGATTGCAGGTTCAAGGCTAGCACATGGTAACTTAGTGAGATCCCCTTTCAAAATAAAAAATAAAAAAAAGGACTGGGGTATAGCTCAGTGGTAGAATGCCCCTGGGTTCGATCTCTAGTACCCCCCCAAAAAACGCTAAATAATTTATGGCTGTTTAATTTTTTTTTTACCAATGTTATATAAGAGAAATAAGTAAAATAAGAAGGATACCTTTTTCCATAAAAATTATACACATGTGCAAATCTGCACATGGACACATTTTGCCTAGGATTTCAGGGATTCATTCATCTCATTAGCCTCCCTTTAGAAAATTTTGATTTCTAGATAGAAGGCCACAATTTCCACTGACCCTTCACACATTCATGCTTCCACATTGCACCCATTTCCCGAGGGCCAACTTCAAGACAGTGTACAAACAGCTGTGCGAGACACAAAGGAAACATGGAAGCGTCCTGCCAGTGGAGAATCTGC
Source organism: Glis glis (assembly GCA_004027185.1). Classification (NCBI taxonomy): domain Eukaryota; kingdom Metazoa; phylum Chordata; class Mammalia; order Rodentia; family Gliridae; genus Glis; species Glis glis. Next base: position 44,294 of record PVJS01004959.1, on the reverse strand, counting down.
CCACTGAGCAGGTACAGGATGAAACCGGAGTCACTGTCCCCATATCTGCTCCAGAGTGCCTCTGGGATGGCAGCTTCCTCATTGGTGATCTGGACTCTGTGACATGACCCCCAGCCCAGGGTGTGACACAATGCAAGGGAACAGAGCCGGCTTTGTCAGGGGGAAACCACTGTGCAAATGGGAGTTGTTGGTTTTATGGAGTCAAACTTGCTTTCCTGTTTCGAGAGCCAACCATTGAGTGGTGGAGCAAGAATTTAGAACGGTGAAAGCAAGATGTCAGAGAATTCATCAGAAGCACCATGCGGGTCTTCTTCAAGACGACAGAAGACTACACACTACAAGCAACCAGCCAACCATCTTGAAAAGTATTTTTTTTAATGATAATCCCATAAAAAAATAAAACTGCCAAAGTAATAATTTAATAAGCCTTTGCTAGAGCCGGGCATAGTGGCGCATGCTTGTAATCCCAGTACTTGGGAGGCTGAGACCAGAGGATCCGGGTTCGAGGCCAGCCTCAGCTACTTAGTTACTAACCCTAACCCTCCGCAATTTAGTGAGACCCTGTTTCAAAATAAAGAATAAAAAAATAGGGTGGGGGTGTAGCTCGGAGGTAGAATGCCCCTGGGTTCAATCCCTAGTACTGCAAAAATTAATAAATAAATGAATAAGTAAATAAGCCTTTGCTAGAGAGTATACCATGAAGCTTTATCTGTGATTTTTATGTAAAGTGTTTTTTTCTTCCCATTTTCAGGCAATCCAAGACATGTTTGATCTAGGCAAAATAATGTTTTGTTTCATAGAGGGTATATAAGTAAAATAAAATTAAAAAAGTAAAATATTTACAGGACATAGTCACTTTTAAATTCCAGTTATTTCTTATATTGTATATGCTTTTAAAAAAGCACCTGCCCCTCCCTGTTGCTCAAACATCACATTCTTTTGGAGCTAAGACATCTAAGACTGAGAGTATGATTAATCTGGAATATGTCTGCTGCTAGACAAACAACCATGTTTGGTTTCAACTATATCCCACTCAGGAGGACTGGGCTGGGGGCTTCTTTCTTCTTCTCTTCCTCCTACCTTAGGATGCAGATAGAAGCCAGGAGGAGAGTCTGAGCCTTGGGTAGATTTTGGCTTGGATCCCAGCTCTGCTACTTAACAAGTGGGATCCTGGGAAAGCCACGTTAGCTGTATCATAAGGATAGCAATGGCTCTTTTGCAGGTTTTTTTTGGAGGGGTGGTGGTTACTGGGGATTAAACCCAGGGGCATTCTATCTCCGAGCTACATCCCTAGCCCTTTCTACTTTGAAATAGGGTCTTGCTAAGTTGCTGAGGGTCTTGCTAAATTACTGAGGCTGGCCTCAAACCTGTGATCCTCCCCTATCTCACCCTCCCAAGAACTGGGATTACAGGTGTGTGCCCAGCTTAATTTTTTTCTTTTAATTAAAGAAAATTAAATCCCCAGTATCCCCCCAAAAAAACACACGAATGAGCATGAAGTTTCTATAACAGTCGCTGGCACATAGTAGTAGATTAATAAAATAGTAGCTACTATAATTTGCGGAAATGGTGCCATTCAATCAGAGTTGACTAGATGCAAATATTCTACAGGTCTAGCACTGTATGTTTTGGAAAACACCTCACAATCTGTCATTTGGTCCTCATGACAAAACTCTGAATTAAATATGCAGACGTTTCTGCTCCTCTTTTGTCTGCAAAAACAATGGGTAAGAGATATTCATTTATTTGCCAATGTCACACAGTGGTAGAAATAAGAAATGGTCCAACTGGATAGTTTTACATAGCCTGTGATATGTTCAGGAGGAAAGTGTGTGTGTGTGTGTGTGTGTGTGTGTGTGTGTGTGTATGTGTGTGTGTGTATGTGTGTATTGTACTGGGGATTGGACCTAGGGGCATTCTACCTCTGAGCTACACCCCCAGCCCTATTTTTTTATTTTATTTTATTTTGAAACAGGGTCTCACTAAGTTGCAGAGGAACTCGCTATAAATTGCTGAGGCTGGCCATGAACCTGCGAACCTCCCATCTCAGCCTCCCAAGTACTGGCACTGCAGGTGTGCGCCACCACGCACAGCTTGCCACCACCCCGACTGAGAAATTCTGATATACATAATTTCTTGAGTCCTTTTCTTTTTTTTTCATCCCTAGAGAGAAAGAAGGCAGATGATGACTTGAACCTCAAGTAGACAGAAAAGCAACTTTGAAAGGCAACAGGAGAGCCAGGCATAGTGGCGCACACTTGTAATCTCAGTACTTGGGAAGCTGAGACAGGAGGATCACAGGTTCAAGGACAGCCTCAGCAAGTAATGAGACTCCATCAACCTAGAGAGATTCTGTTTTAAAATAAAAGTAAAATAGGACTGGGGGTGTAGCTCAGAGGTAGAATGCCTCTGGGTTCAATCTTCAGTGCCAAAATAAAATAAAATGAAAGGCAACAGGAGCCCTCAGAGAATTTCACTGGGTGAGTATCAGGATGGCCTTCCCAGAGATCATTAAACATTTTTCAAGTATATTTAGCTCTTATATTAAAACAAAAAGAGCTTGAGCCAGGATGCAGAAGTCAGAGATACCAACCTAGGTGCTGCCTCATCTCTTAGAACAAACTGGATTCTCCAGGTTGAACAAGATATAAATGGCTGTACATCCCTGGGGACTTGTTTTTAAGAACTTGGAACGCAGGCTGGTGACTGTGGGTAAGGCCTGGGAGAACACTTGGCAGGGGGGTCTACGATATTCCTAAGGGAAAAATCCAGAAATGAACATAAACTCAAATATTCTTTACTTCTGCTTCACCTCTCCGCAGGTGGCACGACTGGTTTCTGGAGGGAGGGTTTTATTGACAACACGACCTCCGTGTTCCTGTTTGATACTCCGCATGCGCAAGTTGGGCTGTGTGTTTCAGAGCAAGAGAGAAGGTTAAAAGATCACACAGGGAAGCTGTTGGTTGTCACTGGCTGGGACTAATATTGAACATCGCATTCTTCTTTCTTTGTGGGTGCTCACCCTGAATTGCAAACATTAGGCTCCAATAGCAGGGTTAGGGCGGAGGCGAGGACAGAGGCTGGACGGGTGGGTGCTGCCTTGCTGGATGACAGGGAAATGCAGGGGGAATTCAAGCAAGAAGATGGAGCATGAGTTTCATCCTGTCTCTGCATTCGGGGCAGTTAGAGAGCTCACAGGCTGTCCTCTATTTTAACTTCAAGGGAAGTGCACTGTTTGAGAGAAATATCTAAGTTATTTCTTAGATATTTCTAAGGTCTTCCTCAATCGTTATGGTATCCCTTGAAAGCATTAGCATCTACTGAAGTAACACAGCCTTAAATAGGACTCTGTTTCTTTAAGAAGATTATTAGCAAAAGCTCTGCCCGTTGATCAGAATGTTCAGTGTTCAACAACATGAAGCTGTTGGGCATGGAGTATGTATCTGCAGTAAAACATTTCACAAGAGGGTTCCAGGTGCCTGGGAGTATGATGAGCAGAGTGGCACAGATGGAGAAAGAGGGCTGCCCATGCCGGGCGTGGTGGCGCACATCTGTAATCCCAGTACTTGGAAGGCTGAGACAGGAGGATCGCAAGTTCCAGGCCAGCCTCAGCAACTTAGCGAACTCCTGATTCAAAATAAACAACAACACATTTAAAAGGGCTGGGGGTGTACCTCGGAGGTAAAATGCTCCGGGGCTCAATCCCCAGTACCAGAAAAAAAAAAAAAGGAAGGGTCATCCATTGGACAGGTATATGTGTGCCTCAGAGTGAATCATGAGGAAAGCCAGCTTCGCAGTGTGGAAAGAGAGGTAAGACATCATTCACTCCGACCCCGGCCAGCTATCGACTAGGAACTCATGTGGAGCAGCCTGGACCGCTATGGATGGGCTGGTCCATTCTCCATTAGGAACAGCTGGATGTGAATTCTGCCTGGTTCATTCCTCTCAAGAGGATGTGGGGAAGAAACCACTATGGAGGGTGCAACACCTATGCCAAGAAGGGAAGTGTCCATTAAGATGCCAGTCTCCTTGCAAAGCAGAGAGGAGTTCAACACGAAAGGACACAGGCTTGTGTTTAAGAAATTTTAAGCCAGGTGCGGTGGCGCATGCCTGTAATCCTAGTACTTGAGAGGCTGAGACAGGAGGATCACAGGATCAAGGCCAGCCTCAGCAACTTAATGAGACCTTGTTTCCAAAAAAAGGCGGAGAGGAGGAGGTGGAGAAGGAAGAGGAGGAGGAGGAGGAGGAGGAGGAGGGGGAAGAAGAAGAAAAAGAAGAAGAAGAAGAAGAAGAAGAAGAAGAAGAAGAAGAAAAAGAAGATGATGAAGTTTCAAGTCCACTAACAATTTAAGCCTGCAAATATTTATTATTGGGTCAAAAGCTTGTACCACTTTATATCATACATTTTTTTTCTGAAAAACAGGAAGCAAGGTGTATTTTTTGAGTAGAACCTTCCATTTAAAGCGCAGAAATGACAAAACTCTGTAAAATCAATGTTAGAATGGCATATAAAAAATCAGCTGAGCTAGACATGGTGGCGCATGCTTGTGATCCCAGCTACTCTTGAGGGTGAAGCAGGAGGATCAAAACTCCAAGGCCAGCTTCAGCAACTTAGCAAGACCCTGTCTCAAAAAGTAACAAGGGCCGGGCAAGGTGGCACACGCTTGTAACAAATCCCAGTACTTTGGGAGGCGGAGACCGGAGGATCCAGGTTCGCGGCCAGCCTCAGCGCTCTCTCTCTCTCTCTCTCTCTCCCTGTCTCTCTCTCTCTCTCTCCTTAGTGAGGCCCTCCGCAACTTCGTGAGACCTGGTTTCAAAATAAAGTATAAAAAATAGGGCCGGGGGTGTAGCGCGGAGGTAGAACGCCCCTGGGTTCAATCCCCGGTACCGCAAAAAAAAAAAAGTAACAAGGGCTGGGGGTGTAGCTCAGTGGTAGAGTACCCTTGGGTCCAATCCCCAGTACCGCAAAACAACAACAACAAAAACAAAAATCGGTTGAAGGAAATCTTGAAAGAAGAATATCCCAGTCAGTAATGTTTCTTGCAAAATTCCCAAAGAGCACTGCATGTATTGGAGGAAAGGTCTTAGAGTAAATGAATCACAACCATACGGATTCTGCTTTCCTTAACTCTTCTCTTTGCTGTAATGTTAGTATAAATATAGCTGCAGACTAAAGGACAGTATATTATCGGGTGTGGAGAGATATACTGTCTTCTCAACTCACTTGGGCCTCATCACTCAGATGTCACGGGGTTTAACCTCCCCCGCCTGTGGAAATAACATCCTTGTTTGATGCATCTATCATGCGATCTTTCTGCATCCGTGGAGGACACACGGAGCCATGAGCTGATATGAGATATGGAGTCTATCCCAGCAGTAAGAGAGGCAGGCTCTCCGATGAGTTATGCGGGCTATTCCTCCACAGCTGCAGATAGTTTTCATATTTTGCAAAACACAACGATGCAATCTCTCACTACGTTATTAAAGTGGATTAGGGCCCATCAGCATCCCCGAATGATGGTTGTGTGTAAATGTGCAGACACAGACAAACGTGCGCGCAAATGCACACTCTGCCCTCTGTCTCACCCAAGAGCGAGCAAAGATGTAGCAGGCGGTGGCCACATTGGAAACACATGTGCAACCAGTTCCAGCTCAGAAACTCCGGCCGTGGTGGAAACTACAGGACCCAAAGTAAGAAAGGACGAGTGCTCAAAGTTCTCCTTTGTGCTTATACAGAAGCGAGCTTTCGGTGGGCTGGGGGTGTAGCTCAGTGGGAGAGCACTGCCTAGCCTGCACGAGGTCCTGGGTTCATCCCAGCACCGTCAAAAAACAAAACAAGCCAGGCATGGTGGTGTATGCTTGTAATCCCAGTACCTGGGAGGCTGAGACAGGAGGATCACAGGTTCAAGGACAGCCTCAGCGAGTAGTGAGACTCTCGGCAACCTAGTGAGACCCTGTTTCAAAATAAAAACAAAAGCCAGGCATAGCGGTGCACTCCTGTAATCCCAGTGCTGGGGAGGCTGAGACAGGAGGATTTCAGATTCGAAGACAGCCTCAGCAAGTAGTGAGACTCTCAGCAACTTAGTGAGAGACCCTGTTTCAAAATAAAAACAAAGCCGGGCGTGGTGGCACACGCTTGTAATCCCAGTACTTTGGGAGTCGGAGACCGGAGGATCCGGGTTCGCGGCCAGCCTCAGCTCTCTCTCTCTCTCTCTCTCTCTCTTTCTACTTAGTGAGGCCTCCACAACTTCATGAGACCCGGTTTCAAAATAAAGTATAAAAATAGGGCCAGGGGTGTAGCACGGAGGTAGAATGCCCCTGGGTTCAATCCCCGGTACTGCAAAAAAAAAAAAAATAAATAAATAAAAACAAAAGTAAGGCATGGCGGTGCATGCCTGTAATCCCAGTGCTGGGGAGGCTGAGACAGGAGGATCTCAGATTCGAAGACAGCCTCAGCAAGTAGTGAGACTCTCAGCAACCTAGTGAGCCCCTGTTTCAAAATTAAGAATAAAAATGAGGGCTGGGGTGTAGCTCAAAGGTAGAATGCCCCTAGATTCAATCCCCAGTACCACAAAAAATAAAAATTAATTTAAATTAAAATAAAATAGGGCTGGCGGTGTAGCTCGGAAGTAGAATGCCCCTGGGTTCAATCCCCAATACCACACACACACACACACACACACACACACACACACACACACAATTATATATTTCATTACCACAGTCACTTTAAACCTGCCACTCTGAATCAGCGATGCATATAATTTTAGAGGATCAGCAGTGATGTGTATGTATGTATGTATGTATTTTTGTGGTGCTGGGGATTGAACCCAGGGGCATTCTACCTCTGAGCTACACCCCTAGCCCGATTTTATTTTTTATTTGGAAACAGGGCCTTGGTAAATTGCTGAGGCTGGCTTTGAACCTGGGATCCTTCTGTCTCAGCCTCCCAAGTACTGGGACTACAGGTGTGCACCACCACGCCCGGCCCATCGGGGACTTTAGATAGAGGGAAGGGAATTGAAGGTCAGAGAGTTGGAGGTTGAGCAGCTGGTTAGAGGCAAAGCTGGGACTGACTGCAAGTGACTGGGGGACTTCAAGAGGGCGTGGGGCTTTCCAAGTTGAGCACACTCAATGGCCTCTTGCCTTTGGCTTCTTCTAAAGGACAAGTGTGCTAGAGACAACTGCTTACTTAAAATCCCTAACACCTAGTGAGCTTGTTGAGGAAAGCAGAAATAGTCAGGGAGCCAGGAGTGAGGTTCTTCAGGTAGACCCAGTCTTCCAGGGAAGAGCTGGGGAATCCTACTAGCAATGTATGCCCGGCTTCAGGAGGGCAGTTTTATGGGCGACTGCAGTGAGACCCGTGAGTCATCTTTGCACTTCCACCTTTGTCAGTCATGTCTGTGGACACAGAGGAAGAGGCAAGACCGTGCCACGAACGCGGGCTCAGTGGCAGATGCCTGCAATCCCAGTGGCTCAGGAGGCTGAGGCAGGAGGATTGCAAGTTCGAGATCAGCCTTGGCAACTTAGTGAGGCCTTGTTTCAAAATAAAGAATAAGAAAAGGGGTTAAGGGGTGTATCTCAGTGGTAAAGCACCCCTGGGTTTTATCCCCAGTACTGCCAAAAAAAAAAAAAAGATAACCACTACATAGCTATTCCCAATGACATAGTGGGGGGCCTCTTTTTTTGTGGTAACGGGGATTGAACCCAGGGGCATTCTACCTCCGAGCTACACCCCCGGCCCTATTTTTTTATCCTTTATTTTGAAACCGGGTCTCATGAAGTTGCGGAGGGCCTCACTAACTAGCTGAGGCTGGCCACGAACCCGGATCCTCTGGTCTCCGCCTCCCAAGTACTGGGATTACAAGCGTGCGCCACCATGCTCGGCTATAGTGGGGGGCTTCTAGCTGAGGAGCATCTTTGTATACATTAGAAAATGGGATCTTTTTCTTTTATTCTGTTTTATTTTTTATTTTTATATTTTATTTTGTTTTATTTGTATTAATATGCTTTTCATTTATTTTAATGTTATTTATTTTAATATGCTTTTTATTTATTTAGTATTATTACAATAACACTGTTACTTGCTAGAAAATTATTACAAGTATAGAAATCAAAGATAACTAAAAGGATGCACCCACGCTAGAGGTGACATCCTTGAGCCCACTGTCCTTTGCAGCCCCTTGACCTCCTGCTCACAGAGCTCTATGCACATCACTTTGAAGCCTGCACACGCAGTGATTCACAGGGGCCTGATGGCCTGCTCCAGGAATCCAGGCACAGAAGAGGCCCTGCCTTGTCAGGTCCTCTCCATGTTGCTGTGAAATAAGATAAAAGTAACTGACTCACTATTCTTTTTTGGTTCTCTACAAATGTGTGTAGCTTATAGCTCAAAATGTTGCTCTTTAAAATACAGGGACACCGGGTATGGTGGCTTGCACCTATAGTCCCAGCAACTCGAGAGGCTGAGGGAGGAGGATCACTTGAGACCAGCCTGGGCAACACAGTGGGTCTCAACAGTAAACAAACAAAAAAAGCAAGCAATATAAAATGTAAGGAAGGGCTTGGGGTTTAACTCAGCGCTAGAACACTTGCCTAGAATGCACGAGTCCCATCACTGCAGAACAAATGAATGAATGAATGAATGAATGAATGAATGAATATTATCCTATCATTTTCAGAAATATGAGCAGTAGAAAGGAAGTGAGGTGTTACTTTTTCCCGCGCCTCTCTAAATTTCCTAAAAATAATAGATACTGTGTTCTGTCTTTAGAGTGAAAGAGAAAAGTTTAAGAAATACAACAGGGGAGCTGGGAGATGGTGAGGCTTTCTGGTCACACACTCCTGAGCGGTAGGACAGTGGGTGTCTTGTCACATCCCTTGTGCCTTTGCACCACCACTGCCTGGACTGATGGAGCAGCCGGGGCACGGACTGCCTGGGCTCCCAGGCTCAGTTCCTGAACCATTCAGTGCACGACCATTCAGCATCTGAATGTGACCACGGGCTGGGATCATGAGGACTTTTCTTACCACTTACGGGAAGGCAATGGATAACTCCCACCTCTGTTTCCTTTGAGTTTGGAAAGTCAAGGGACAGTCGCTGAAACACATAGCATTGTCCTTTAAATCTAAAGTATTCTTATTGTTACCAAGACTAGGTCCCCAACAGACTCTAAGGAATCCTATATCATCAGTATGCAAAGAATGTCCTGGGGCCCCACCATGTTGACATCATCCGAGAGTCAAACGTGAGGGGTCCCAGGCCCCGCCTCAGACTCACAGAAGCAAAACCCGCTCTGAACCAAATCCCCGAAGCGCTGCTTTAGCTCTTGTCTCTCCGACACTCAATGTGCCTGAAAGGGACTGTGAACCCGGGAAACACAGATAGGCAGGTGAAGAATGACATTCTTCTCATCGCAATCTGCAAAGTCCTGGGGGGTGTGCTCTAACCTCGGCAGAGGCGGAAGCTTCAGGAACATCTGTGGGCTGTGATCTGGCGATGGGTCTCACATGATGATGGATAACGTGTCACCCAATCACCAGTATGAAAACAAATGGCTTGAGACACCCATTCTAGGCACCTTTCGCCCTGCAAAATTTGGCGTACTGATAATAAAGCTCATCACTGATGAACCTACCAGGTGCCAGGCACCGCAAAGCATTTTCCATACACCCGTTCCCTATGCCACCATTGAAACAGGTTGTGTTGCTCCTACTGGACGGCAGAAAAAACGGAGGGCGGGTGCATCCCTGTGCTAACTAACATCCTGCAACTCCCAGTCAGCCCGGGACCTGGCTGTCTGCCCACTTCAAAGGCCTTGCGCGTTCCACGAATCCACACCGCTTCCTATAAGTTCGTGCTGTTATGGGGAGTGTGAGAAATGTTTTGCTTTTTTAATGTGGCAATTCTAGAAAGGAAAATGGTGGCTTGTACCTTTATTTTATAATATTTCTATTTTTCTTCTTGGTGTACTTCCAAATTTAGAGCCGAAGGCTGAAGTCACTTTGCTTTGAGAAATAAACACACGTGCACACGCGCACACACACACACACGCACGCTCACACACTCACATGCACGCACGCACACACTTGCATGCACACACACACGTACTTGCATGCACGCACACACACTCGCCTGCATGCACACACACACGCACACACATGCGCACACACACATCAGCGCCATCTGGGAGCCTCCACTTCAACAGTGGCCATTACACCACCACTCTTTGTGAGAGTTTTCCAAAATTGCAATGACATAAAAATTTCTAGGAAAAAGGGGAATGGTGTTGAGCAAGACTCTGCTTCTGAAATGTAATCGGGTGCCTTCAGCAGCTACAGGGACAGGACTGACGTTTAATGAGAGGTTCTTGGGATGAAATTCACATTCGTGGGACACTTTCTTCTCGGGGAGATGGAGCGGGGACAGCAAGAGGGTATGATTTGCGTTCCTAAACACAAACTGTTCTCTTTCGACTGTTCGCCGTGAATAACGGACCAGGGAATTAAAAGCTTTAAACCTGTTAAAGAAGCAATATTAAGTTTGGTATAAATATAGCTGAAATAATCCAGACAGTTTTATGACCTTACACCCCCCCCAAATAAAGGTGAAATGCTGAATTCTTTCCCTCGAAATGGAGGTAAACACAGCAAACAGATGGAAGAGCTGAATGGAAATTTCAATAAAGACGGCCACAAAGAAGCATTTGTGAGCTCAGGGGTGCGCGCGTCGAAAAAAAAGGAGCTGAAAAATGGAACTTTGTTTTATTTTGATAGAGTGCCAAAACAGTGCTGCATTCCTTAAAGAGCTGAATAAAGGATCGAGTTAGACTGGCCTTCTCAACACCTCGCGAAAAGCCCCCTTGGGTCCCATTTTGCTGGGATGACTATTTATATGACAGGTAAGGGAATAATTTTGCTGGATTCTGTTACACTAGGGCCTCTGTGACCCCTGGGTCAAAAGAGCAAATGCAAAAGTGACAATGTGGATAATTGCCTGTTTAGGATAATGGAATACTGATTGAAGTCAATTATTATAACACCTGAAAGATAAATGAGCTGATGTGAAAGGTTCAGTGGAGATAGCTGACCAGGGGAACGGCAGGCACCACCCGGAGGAGGAGGAGGAGTGGCCGCGCTGCTGTGGAATTCCAGAGGAGGGGCAGGTTTCCTGACCTGGAACTTACTCCAGCCTGGAGTGTTCAACATCTAAAATAGGTTCGTTTGTAAAACATGCCATAAACCAGAAAATTTAGCCCAATGCCCCAAACTGCAGGATTAGAGTAACATTAGTTAACGTGGCCCTCCATTAATATTCACCATAACCTCCGAAGGCCTAGACTTGCCCCAGATCCATTATTTTTGTCTGTCACTGGAGGGAACTTTCCCTTCCTACCAGCCAGGAAAAAGCCTGCTGACGTCTGCAGCTCAGACCTCAAAGCGCACGGAGCGCAGGGGCCTGACCGGTGTGGGCCAGGGCTGTCCTCGCTCTGCAGGCAGAACTCGGCCCCTTGCATTTTCTTGTTTTTTCTCTTCTAGCAGAAAGTGCCTGAAAATGTTTTTCCAACCCCAACACCCCTGCTGCCCTCCCGGTTCAGGTTTCTTATTGCCGTGCCTGGCCCTTCAAAGGCCTGCCCCGTCACCTTGTGGGGCTGGCGCGGCCGCCCAGGCTGTTCCCTGGGCCAGGCCTGGCTGGGCTGGGAGTGAGGAGGGGCGCTCAGAGGAAAGAGTGCACTGTGCTCACAAGTGTGACCAGAGGTGGTCGCCACCATCCACACGCCTCTGGGAGTTGGGGGCGGCCTTTTTCCAGTTGCAATCTCCTGAGGTCACACTACTGGCTTTTCAGTCCAAGACCCAAGATGTCATTTGGTGGGAAACTTCAGAGGTGGCTCTCTCAATCCCTGGTGCTCCCCTCCCAGCCCCGGCTCTGCTCAGACCCTCTAACCCAGCCCTTAGGATGGTCAGCATGCTTGTGGAGTCGGAAGTGCTCCCACGATTTGAGGTCACCCATCAGGTAAGCGAAGAGCCTGGGACTCTACCTGGGCCCTCTTCCTCCCAAAGTGACCAAAGATAAAAGTAACTTTCTAGCTGGGTATGGTGGCGCACGCTTGTAATCCCAGTACTTGAGAGGCTGAGACAGAAGGATCGCAGGTTTGAGGCCAGCCTTGGCCAGCTCGGTGAGGCCCTTTGCAACTTAGTGAGACCCTGTTGCAAAATAAGAAAATAAAACAGTGCTGGTGGTGTAGCGGAGAGGTACTGGGTTCAATCCCCAGTGACACACACACACACACACACACACACACACACACACGCACACACACACACACACGCATGCACGCTCACACACACTAAAGTAACTTTCCCTGTAGAGTGAAGCTGAGTGTGACCTGAGAAGCTTCTAGAAAAGATGACTCTGGAAGGAAGGTTTTTGACCAAGTCTGCAGTTTTCCAGTGAGAGACAATTCGTTTGACCCCTGTGGAGACATTCCTCATCTTCTCCATGAGTAACCATCTGGGGAAAAAGGAATGTCCTCTGACAGGAAATGTCCAGAAAGTTCTCTTGGGTTGCTTCCCCTCAAAGAACAGCAGACCAGCAGCTGGGCAAGCAGATCTCCATTCTATGTGCTGATCTATCTGTCCCTCTCATTGCTAGAGGGAAAAGAAAAATACCACCGGTCAAATTCAACTTCTGCTTTAATTTATTGAAGGCCACAGATTTAATTAAATGAAGTATCTGTGTTGTAATTGGGCAGAACCCTGTGGGAGAGGTGGCCCTGGAACTGGGACTATCAGGCATATTTTAGTGACCAACAGACACAACCAGACTAGTACCCAAGCTGCCAGGCAGAATCGCATTTCCCCAGAGTCCTGCCTCGCTGGTTCATGGCCACCTCAGGCACAGTCGGACTCCAATTCTGAGTTTCTGAGTACCACCTCAGGCACTCTCAATTCTGAGTCGGACTCCAATTCTGAGTTTCATTTTCTGAGGACACATCCCACTAACTAGCTCCCACAGTCCAGTAGTCACACTTGTAATCCCAGTACTTGGGAGGCTGAGATAGGAGGATTGCAGGTTCAAAGCCAGCCTCGGCAACTTAGCAAGGCCCTCCACAACTTAGTGAGACCCTGTTTCCAAATAAGAAATAAAATCAGGGTGGGGGTATAACTTGGAGGTAGAATGCCTCTGGGTTCAATCCCCAGTACAAAAAAAAAAGAAGAGGGGATGAGTTCCAGATATAAAAAGAGAAGCATATTTAATACACATTCTCTATTTGCAGCCCATTGGTGGCATATAGGCAAAAATGTGTTTTGTTTTGTTTTGTTTTTTTGTGAACAAAAATGTGTTTTGTTAACTGCATTTGGTATATATGAGTAAAAGTTTTGTTTTCTTTTTCTTTTAATTTTTGGTATTGGGGATTGAGCCCAGGGGCATTCTACCTCCAAGCTACACTCCCATCCCTTTTAATTTTTTTTTTAAATTTTGAAACAGGATCTCACAAAGTTGCTGAGGGTCTCCCTAAGTTGCTGAGGCTGGCCTCAAACCTGTGATCCTCCTCTCTCAGCCTCCCAAGTACTGAGATTACAGGCACCCATCACCACGCCCGGCTAAAAGTTTTGTTTCCTAAATAGTCATTTCTAATCCTTTGGAAATGTGCGACTTTGGACAAATCACTCACTTTGTGTCCTGGTCTCATCTGTAAAACGGGGGATATTACTATGTAGTGCCACAGAAATTCCTGTCAGGATTAAATGATAGCACTTAACACGGTGGGAAGCACCTAGAATGTACGCGACAAGTGACGAGGATGGCTGTGATCATGACCAGCTCGTATAGTGGCAAGAGTGGCCCTGAGGTTCCTGGGGAGCTTCCCCACTGGCCTGTGAGCAGGAGGACCAGAAAGCTCATCACCTTCTTACCTCAAGCTCCCCATAATATTCAGCCCTCCACAGCACCAGGAGCCTATGGTGGTCACCTGTAAGCCACCTCCTTCCTCTCCAGCTCCTAGCCTGTGGGCTCAGCGAGTCCTGGTGGGGGGCCTCCCCGCTGCCTGCCTGGCAAGAGCGGAATGCTGAATGCCAGGCCCTGCCAGGCCCAGCCACTGGCTGCCCGCCACTCCCTTCCTCTGCCCACGCTCCGTTAGCATTGACAAGGGACAGCTCACTGTCCCCTCCTAAGCCACATGTAGCACACGTGCTCCCAGAGCAGTGCCAGTGTCTGACGGGTTGTTAGACTCAGAGAAGAGCTGGCTATCTTGTTTTGCATTAGTACACGGCAAGGTGAAGGTTCCATTTAATCTGTGACTTACAAGTGCCAAGCCCAGGGACAGCGTTGACATGGTACATACACTAGCAGTACCGCGTTTCCACGAGACTTTCTTTTTTTGCTCATGTATAAATTTAGAGCTATTATATCAAAGAACCAAACCAGAATCCGAGGGTTTTTGTTTTGTTTTCCTTTCACATCTCATCCCGAATACAGTTCTTCTGGAGTTGAAGAACTGTCTGCAGGAAGCGAGTTTTTCTCTGTCACTGTTGCAGATGGACAAAACCCCATCTGTGCTGGGAAATCCTCAAATGCGCAAGCGCTGACTGGCGGGATGTAGGAATCAGAGTGGGTGTACAACAGCTTGCTGGGTAGAAAAAGCTTTTTGCTAACAACTAGCAGTAAGACAGCGGCCTCTGATTCACGCTACAAGTGCGTCTCCTGCCTCGCCTGGTGCCCTGCCTCAAGTGCTCCTCCCTCCCTCCGGCTGCCCTGTTGCAAGATCAGAGGGGGCTCAGGTCCTGCCACTGCTGGTGGTCCTCCTCTGCTGCTCTGCCCCACACCTGACTTCCAGCCTCTCTCTCCCTGGAGGGAGCGTCTAGTATCCTGTTACTTGGGCCTTGGCGAGGACTCTGCAAACTCCTGCGGGCCTCCGGGCTGCTCCCTTGAGGGCTTCGCCCTGCTGGGCCTCAGATGTGTCTGGATGCCCCTGGGTGGGGGCCAAGCTCTAGGCCTGCTTCCCTTGGTTGACCCCTGCTCCCCTCCCTCCTAGGCTGGGTCCCCTTGTGTCAAACGTGTTGGTGGCTCTTCCGTGTGGACTTGAGCCCTGCTGGACGGTCCAGTGAGGGAATCACACCCCGCTGTGACTCTCTAGAACGAACCCAGCGGATCATAACTGCCTTTCCTTTCAACTGAGCACTGAAAGATGAGTCAACAGATTCCACTATTCTTAATGGTCCCGGGACCTCTTTACAACTTTAGAGATTTTAAGAATAATAATTTCGGAGTGGCAGGATCCTTTTCAAATCAATTTTATTTTTCCCCCAAAAGTTAGTTTTCAGAGAATCCCAGCTGTCCTGAAATATTGATGAGCAGGAGTGGGACGGGTGAACTTCAAACACAAGTCCTGGGTCCCAGGCCTCGCCGCCAAGTTCAACAGACTGCACAGCGACAGGCTGTTGTGTTTGGACGAAAACGATCCGAGTCTCAAGGCAGGCTTGAAACACAACGGATTTTATGATGAGTAAAATTAATTCAATGGAATTCTATTGAATCTGCATGGGGGGGGGATCTGGCCTCATTTAGTCTACGCTCCCAAAATTTGGTACAATCCTTTCATTTACCTCCTCACTCCAGCTTTGCCCCAAAGAAACTTCTAGCAAAAGACCCAGTTACATGTATTTGCAAAGCAAGAGGGAAAAAATAAAACACCCAAGCCATCGCACCTAAACCTAGGTATGCCCCTAGTGTCCCTGATTCCAGATACATATAAGCAAACATACTTATCCACAGTTCAGGCATTTTTATTTATTTAATTTTTTTTCCGTACCCCTGCCTTCCACACACCACCAACAGGCGGGGAGGAGAGACAAGGGGCCCACGGGCAGGACGAGAAGATCGGTCCCATTTGCCAAGAACGTCTGTCCCTCCCCTGGCGCAGCTTAGGCCCGGCCCAGGAGAGCACACCACTACCACATCAATCACATAATATTTTTTATTTTTTGTGTGGTACTAGGGATTGAACCATTGAACCCAGGGGGCATTCTACCTCTGATTTACACCCCCAGCCCTTTTTTATTTTTTGTTTGGAAACAGGGTCTCCCTAGGTTGCTGAGAGTCTTGCTACATTGAGAGTCTGGCCTCGAACCTGCAATCCTCCTGTCTCAGCCTCCCAAGTACTGGGATAACAGGCGTGCGCCACCTCGCCAGGCTGTAATTTGAGCTTTTTGAACATTCATTTTCTTATTTGTCCTGAGTAAGGATAAATTGATTATTTATTATCTTACCAGAGGCTACAAATAGCTCCAAAATCTTAATCTTCTAATAATATCTTTCAAGTTCCAGGTTTTTATTGTTAGGACCAATAACAACTTGAATTTGGAGCAAATGGGACCACATCAAACATAAAATTTGTATCACCCCTGGGAGGATGAAAGCCTTTATCGAGAGACTTTGGACAGAAGTGCCTCACGGCTAAATGTCTGGCTCTCAGCACTTGGCGATTCTAATTCGGTGTTGGCAAAGACAATTATTTAGGAATTATTAGAAAGGGATAAGGGTAAAATGGCAATGTGGATCAAAATGAAATAAAATACTTATAAAACCATTTTACTAAATGCCTACAGTGTGCCCAGCAGCACCCACATTCCCATGTTAACTTGTCTAATTCTCAGAACAACCCTGTGAAGGAGGGATTATTTTTTCCATCAAGAGAGCATCAGAGGCCGGGCGTGGTGGCACATGCTTGTAATCCCAGTACTTTGGGAGGCGGAGACTGGAGGATCCGGGTTTGTGGCCAGCCTCAGCTCGCTCTCTCTCTCTCTCTCCCTCCCTCTCCCCCCTCTCTCCCTCTCTCTCTCTCTCTCTCTCTCTCTCTCTTTCTTTCTCTCTACTTAGTGAGGCCCTCCACAACTTCGTGAGACCCGGTTTCAAAATAAAGTATAAAAAAAATAGGGCCGGGGGTGTAGCGCGGAGGTAGAACGCCCCTGGGTTCAATCCCTAGTACCGTAAAAAAAAAAAAGAAAAAAAAAAAGAGAGCATCAGAGAGGTTCAGAAAGTGGCTCAATTGGGGAAGTACTTGGGGAGCTGGATTATAAACAAATTATTTAGCATTCAATCTCGAACAGGACTGAGTCAACTATATGTACCCTGAACATCCTTTACTTTGAGAAGTCTTGCCTCTGAGGTCCAATGGGGGCCAGCGGACTCTGATATTTTAATTATCTGTGTACTTGAATATTCCACAAAAAACCTGTATGTCCCCTGAGAGCAATACAGTGCTGCTTTTATTTTATTTTGCGGTACTGAGGATTGAATCCAGAGGTGCTCTACCACTGAGCTACACCTCCAGCACTTTTTATTTTACTTTGAGACAGGGTCTCGCTAAATTGCCCAAGCTAGCCTGGAACTTGCAATCCTCTTGCCTCAGTGACAGTGCCCAGCTTAGCACAGTGCTTTGATGACCACTGTATCCCTAATGCCTGATGAACAATAAATATCAGATGATCAATAACTATTGAAGCCACGATCCATACATCCGAAAGAATCCCAAAGGAGGGAGATGTTTCTCTTAGCCTTTGGAAGACAAAATCTGAATAAAGTTTGTGATCAAAATAATAAGATACATATTGCATAAGGTTACTTGTTCCTTAAGAGCGACTGTGGTGTTTTATACAGGAGACGACAACACTGCTGGGGTACATACAACTTTGACATTTTAAGAGTTGGCAATTTTCTTACTACCAAAAATAAACCATAGAGAGAAATTTGAAAACAATAGGCACTAGCTATCTGCCCATGCAGCTTATTCCTCCACACACTGAAAGGCCACCGGCTCTGGGACTCTGTGACAGTACAGATGTTAAGATGTTAAGGTTAGTTTGGGGGCCCTGCCCCTTCCCCTGGGTCTATGCCAGACTCGGAACTGGATAGGTTGTTACACTAAATGGACCAGCCTGGAAAAACATAACAAAACAAGGAGTGCCCTAAACCCACAAAACATTAGGAAGTTAAATCGGCTATAATAAAAGGTGTATTTTGTATGTAACAGGTGGGCTATTTATAACTGTCCTTTAAACAAAATTCTAAGCATGATGATATATGACAGAGACCAGAAAGGTTAATTCACATGTGTTCGCAGCCCTCCCTCCCCGGCCCGCTGGGGGATGCTCAGTGTCTGTCTGCTCCTAGGACTGTCTGGTGCTGAAAGGAGAGCAGGGGCCACAGCCAGAGTGGATAGAGGAGCCCGCGGGGCTGGCTGGGGTCAGAGCAGAGTTTGGGGCAGAGAGGGATAAAAAAAAAATCTGGACGCATTTGGGGGAACAGATGGGTGAAGAGGACTCACAGCTCTGTTTCGTGTGATGGATAGCTTTTCAGCACCTCTTCTAGAGACTACAGAAAAGAATAAAACCACGCTTCAATGCGACCACGAAGCTGGGCTGGCTCATGCGTCTTTTGGATGTGACGCCAGACAGAAACGGACACACCGCAGCTGAGTTTTCTTTGCATCATTTGTAAAAGCAGGCTGACTTCAGTCTCTGACTATTACAATACACCTCTGCGGAGGGGAATTGTGAACCACCGCAGCATACCAGCACAAATTAAAACTGCAAATCTATCTTGAACATTACTACTCAGAAAGCACCAGAAAGAAAAAGAGAGTTTACCAGAATTGTTTTGATATAAAAATAATCCGTGGTATACCATGAATTTCTCCCTGAAACGGCACAAAGGATGACTTTTTAGTCTAATAAGGCAAGGATCAGCATAAAAAATGTGCTGGATAAAGCTGCAATAATACCTCTAAGATCTAAGAAGTTGACCCATTATTTTCTAGCAGTGAGTTATATTAGCCAAGCAGAGTTAGGGATATAATTCATGAAGTTCTTTGCCTGGCCATAACAAATCCAGATGGTTTATAATTGAAAAACAAGATTAAAACATGTTTTTATTTGTACTCTTAATAAATCTTCAGCATGGAGTGTAAAAACACAGAGTTAAGATGGATGGTGAGTTGGGAAAAATTCTAACAAGTAGCAAGAACAAATAGTTTTATCAGACGAGTCATAAGTTATATACAATTGTGATAGGTTGTATCATGAGGCTTCATTTCCTCAAAAAGAGCAATTTAGCCATGACTGTGGCAACTGAGTGTCATGGTGGTATTTTGTAAAATTTTCTCCATCCTGAATTATAGCACAGAAAAACTATGCTCCAAAATGCTTAGTTTTAAGATTTAACAATGTGGAGAGTATCTCATTCTGGACAAATCAATTTTTTTTTACTTTTTAGTGGTCATTAGTTTTATTTTTACACAGACACGGAAGAATCACGCAATGCTGTCTGCATAGGACACAATCCTGGGCCACAAAAATATGGAATGCTTCATGAATTTGCGTGTCATCCTTGGGCTGTGCTGCCGAAGCTTGCTTGCTTTCTCTCTCTCTCTTTCTTTCTTTCTTTCTTTCTTTCTTTCTTTCTCTCTCTCTCTCTCTCTCTCTCTCTCTCTCTCTCTCCTTCCCTCTCTCCCTCTCTTTCTCTCTTTCCCTCCTTCCCTCCCTCCCTCCCCCATTTTCTTTCTTTCTTTCCTTCTTTCCTTCTTTCCTTCTTTCCTTCTTTCTTTCTTTCTTTCTTTCTTTCTTTCTTTCTTTCTTTCTCTTTCTTTCTTCCTTCCTTTCTTCCTTTCTTTCTTTGTACTGGGTATTGAGCCCAGGGGCATTTTACCTCTGAGTTACACTCCCAGCCCTTTTTTATTTGGAAACAGGGTCTCACTAAGTTGCTGAGGATCTTGCTAAGTTGCTGAGGCTGGCTTCGAACCTATAATCCTTCTGTCTCAACCTCCCAAGTACTGGGATTACAGACATGCACCACCACGCCCGGCTCAGACAAACCAATTTTAAGAAAATGGCATAGTTCTATTCTCAGGGAGTGGTCTTTGAGGTCACGCATGGTACACTCTCAAATGCAACCACAGTATTTGTTCAGGTTAAACATGCTGCAGTAACAGACAAACCCTGAAATCTATATGGCTTAACATAGCCCTGTCCACCAGACATACACTCTTAGCCACATATGTCATTTAAAATTTTCTAGAAGCCATATCAGAAAAGTAAAAAGAAATGGGTGAGGTGAATTTTAATAATGTTACATAACCGAATATACTCAAATTATCATTCCAACTTATAATTTACATAAATTATTATTAATGAGATGCTTTACATATTTTGTACTCTTTGAAATCCAGCGTATATTTTACATTTACAGGCCAGCCTAGGTCAGCTGGCCTCTTTTCGAGGCTCAATGACCATGGGTGTCTAGTAGCTATAATGCTAGATGGCAGTTTTGACACAGTAGAAGTATCTGTCTTTTCTTGAACTCCTCTATCCAATTGGGGTTTTTTTTATACCTCCAGCCCTATTTTATTTTTTATTTTGAAACAGGGTCTCACTAAGTTGCAGAGGGCCTAAGTTGCTGAGGCTGACCAAGAAACTGCGATCCTCCTGTCTCAGCCTTCCAAGTACTCAATTGGGTATTTAAAGACAGTCTTCCATGTGCTGATTCCGGGACCAGGGGCTTTTCAATCTGTGGATTTTTCCACCCCTCAGGGGCTCAGAGACCCTCGTTTCCAGTAGATAAGCAGGAAAAGCAAAAGAAGGTCTAGAATTGACCAGTGTCATTCTCCTCTGAATAGGAGCCAGGAAATGTCATTTTTGATGGAGCAACAACTGAAACAGTATGGCTCTGTATAAAGCTGATGAAGCCGGGCGTGGTGGCACACGCTTATAATCCTAGTACTTGGGAGGCTGAGACAGGAGGATCTGGGTTTGCAGCCAGCCTCAGCTAGTTAGTGAGGCCCTCCGTAACTTAGTGACACCCTGTTTCAAAATAAAGAATAAAAAATAGGGCTGGGGGTGTGGCCTGGTGGTAGAATGCCCCTGGGTTCAATCCCTGGTACAGTCCCCCCCAAAATAAATAAATAAAGCTGATGGAGTCCAAACCTGTTTTTATCTTTTATTTTATCACTGTGAAGTACCCTGGCATTTCTAACACTCCAATTGTGACTTCTCTCTGATTACAGGAGAGAAGGAGATGAATCCACCCTGGTTGGTTCAGGTTTAGCGTTCTAGGTGGGTGAGGGGGTGAAGCCGGCATTTTCACTGTAGGGGGCGCTCGTGGGTCCACAATGTGATAACTGGGTAAATGTGTGATGGTGTGGATCTGAACATACTCCGTGGGGCTGTTCTATAGAACTAGTGCTCTGCCAAATGCTCTGATCACTGGGTTGAATACAAATTTTCCCAAAACTTAGTTGCCTAAAACATGCATTTTTCATGCTCATGAATTCGTTGGGTTGGTAATTTGGATAGAGCTGTTGTCTGGGCCTGAGCTGGAAGATGCTGTGGCTGGCTGTTGGACTCTTTGCAAAGATGGCTTACACCTGTGTGTGGAGGTCAGCATTGACTGTTGGCTGTGACCCTGAGTTTCTTACCACATGGCCCTCTCCATGTGGGCTAACTTGGGTTCCCTCATGGGACAGTGGGACAGTGACTGATTCCCACAGGTAAGCATCCCATGGGAGGTCTTCTGGGACCTGTGTTACCTCTCATGCCCTTGCTTCAGCACTGGCTTTGCCACATTCTCTTCATCAAAACCAAGTCCCCAAGCTGGGCATGGTGATGCACACCTATAATCCCAGTACTTGGGAGGCTGAGACAGAAGGATTGCAGGTTCGAGGCCAGCCTCAGCAACTTAGTGAGACTCTCAGCAATCTAGCGAGGCCCTGTTTCCAAAACAAAAAATAAAAAGGGCTGAGGGGTGTAGCTCAGAGGTAGAATGCCCCTGGGTTCCATCCCTAGTACTGCAAAACAAAATAAAACAAAACAATAACATAATGAAGTCCCCCGAGTCCAGGCAGGGGAAAGAGGCTCCACCTCTTGCTAGGGGAGTGGTGAGGTTTTGGAGGGGCATGTGGGATGACAGACATGGCTGTGCCATTGCTAGAGCTGCCATCTGCCCTAGGGGCTGATGGTGCTGCATCTCTCTGTAGGTTTCAGAAGGGCACTGATCTCTGCTCACCATCTAGTACCCATTTACTCCCATGAAAAGATGAAATATCCCTGGTGGAAAACTTTCCTGGAAACAAAGCCAAAAGGAGGTGCTGATGAGGGAGGTAAGAGGTCCAGAGGGATGGTTCAGCCAGACATTTGAAGTAATTGATCAAGAGTGAGATGATAAATAGGGCTGCGGTAAAGGAAAAAACTGTCTAAGACCAGTGTGTTGCTATTTCAGCATGATGTTACGGTGCTGTCTGAGAATGTGGAGACTGCGAAGGTCTTGGAAAGTCTCGTTAGTGATGCTCAAGGTCATACGATCCATCCTGCACTGAATGATGTTATTTTAATAATACTACAAAAATGGTAAAATGATGAAGCAACAGTACAGTTCACCAAAATTCATTCCATCCCAGCCATCCATGAGCTTGATACCCATGATCCAGAAGGGTAGAAAAGGCAATGAATACCTTAGCAAAAAGCATCCAGTTGGTCTGGAGCCATTGCGGAGGGTGAGGAAAAGAGGAGGCAGAATCTGCTGTGGGCAGACACCAGTGAGAACCCAAGTCCAGCAGGCTGGGCATGAGCTGCTCTACCTCTGGGAGTGGAACCCAATGCCTCAGGACAGAGGTCCTGTCACTGGGCCAGGGCCAGCACTGTAGACCCTTCCTGGGCAGGAGGTGAACCTCAGCATCCCACGGCTATCCACTGGGCTGAATGGATTGAATTCTGCCCTTACCTGTCAGCAAGCATGCGATTGCTCAGATGTAGCCTGGGATGGGTACTGGGCAGAGTTCTTCCAATGGACTTGGACTGGACATGGCAGAAAAGTCTTTAGGCCAGCTCAGAGCAATGCCACCCATCCCCCAGGAGACTGGCTTTTGCTGCGACAGCAGGAGATCTGACATCTAACCGAGTTGATGACACAATGACATTACTACAACTTAAGGAATCAGTCAATCATTTGTGGCATTTTTATCATTACAATACTTTGAAGATGCTAATTACATTGGAAAATTTAAAAAGAATGAAGGAATGACTACTAATTATTCGATAAACCAAAGGAACTTGAGGGAGCTGTTGCATTATGACATTTGAGGTACAGACACACAGAGAAGCCTCCTGTTATCCCGCGTTCACGTACCCACAGCGACAGGACCATCAGCAAATACGATCCTGCAGTTATGCATGACTCTCCAAAGTCACTTGTGTCAAAACAAAACACAAGTTTCCCACTTAATAAAAACAAAAGGCTAACAGACTCGAACATTTACGGTGCATTTTTGGGGTATGCCTTCCTCTCCCCCTTGGCTAAGTTGCCATCGTATAAATCAGACCCTTAAGTTATCATTGTTATAGTAGCAATAAAAATAATAATAAAAGTACTGTGAGGTCAGAAAATGTCAAGAACAGTCAGAAAAATGAGAGAGACATAAAACAAAATAGAAAAGACCAGCTCAGGCTTGGAAAAAGTCAGGTACTGTACCTCCAGTGTACTCCAGCAGGAGGTCGCTGCCACTGCTGTTTTATTTAATGAGGCTCCACATAAATCCCAGCTGCTAACCATGTGATAAGTCCATCTCAGAACTCCAGGGGCCCCTCTGTCTGTCCTGCTCAGTCCTGGCTGCCATTAATGGGAATTTCACTCCAATAGGAGAGAAAACAGATCTTGACACAGTCCTTCGGATTTATGTTGTCTGTTTTGAAAATTTCGTATTAATTCGTTGTACTCTTTGTTGTTGTTACAACAAAATTAACGCGCAAAGTCGCTCAATTACATACACACGAAAATGGAAGTAGAGCCAGCCCAGGATCCTTGGAATGTTTTTAATGGGGGGGAAGGGAGGTGTAAAGACATTTTCCTGGATACCAAAGACAGAATTTATTCCTTGGAGTCGAAATAAAGCCTAAATAAATTTCATAAGCTGACCGAAATGGGTGAATAGAGAAAAGAGGGAATTTTGTTTGGAATGTTTTTTTCGAGGGATACGTACACATCTGTAACCCTCTGAACCCTAAGGTTTCGGTGGCTGCTGTGTGGCGTCTCAGAGTGGACAAGACTGACTTGTAGATGTCCACCTGGTGACGCAGGCCCAGCTGGTGGGAGGCAGCGTGGGAGAGAGGAGAGGTGGCCTTGAGGCCCAGGGAGCAGGAGTCCAGCCCCACCTCCTGCTCACCATGCAACCTTGGCAGGTCACTTACCCGCTGTCTCAGTCGCCCAGATGTCAGGTTGGAATATTAATGCACAGAGGTTAGAACAGGCCATGAGGAAAGGCTTGGCAGGCAAGGCGGGAGCAGGCGCGGAAAGGAAACCATGAGTCACAAGCAAGGGAGACAGAGGCAGGGACAGGGAGACAACCAAGGCCACAGCCGGGAGGGCGATCCAGAGTTCTGACCCGGGAGGTGGAGGAAGGGGAGGTAGGTGTGGAGGATCCGGAGTGAAACTACACGGATAAGGAATGGCTTTGTGTACCGCGTATCTACTGCACTCTTCCAATTTCTTCAAATCAAAAGCAGTGGGGGGAGGGTAACATAAGAATGGTCTCATTTGGGGACTTTATTTGTTGGTTCCTAAGAAGTATGAGTCAGTTCATTCACAGGATCTTGCTAGGTTGATGAGAGTCTCACTACTTCCTGAAGCTGCTCTCCAACCTGCGATCCTCCTGTCTCAGCCTCTCAAGTACTGGGATTACAGGCATGCGCCAACACACCCAGCTATCCTGGGATTTTGTTTGTTTGTTTGTTTTTAGGAGAAATGTCTGAGAAGACCTGGTTGGAAATGCTAGAAGAAGAAAGAGGTAGTTTCTGATACATAACCATCAACGGAGGTGGAACAAGGCCTGGGTGATAGCTTCATTACTTCAGGGAAGGCAATAAGAGATTGTACTAGAATTCTCCTCCTCTGCAAACCCTCTAACGTAGGGTCAGCCTTCAATATTGCTCATTAAAACTATCCAAGTTCCTAGCTGGGCATGATGGTGCATGCCTATAATCCCAGCTGTGCAGGAGGCTGAGGCAGGAGGATAGAAAGTTTGGGGCCAGCCTGGACAATTTAGCGAGACCCTGTCTCAAGATAAGAATAAAAAGGACTGGGGGTGTAGCTCAGTGGTAGATCACCTCGGGTGTCCAATCCCCAGTACGAAAAACAAAGCAAAACAAAAACCAACTCAATCAATAGCTGGAATATAGTTCAAATGGTGTTGGTAGAACTTAGCATTCTGTATTTTAGGTCAAATAATTTTTTTGTTTTTTGCGGTACCGGGGATTGAACCCAGGGGCGTTCTACCTCCGCACTACACCCCTGGCCCTATTTTTTATACTTTATTTTGAAACCGGGTCTCACGAAGTTGCGGAGGGCCTCACTAAGGAGAGAGAGAGAGAGAGAGAGAGAGAGACAGGGAGAGAGAGCGAGGGAGCTGAGGCTGGCCGCGAACCCAGATCCTCCAGTCTCCGCCTCCCAAAGTACTGGGATTACAAGCGTGCGCCACCACGCCCGGCAGGTCAAATCATTTTAACTCTTTCAAGAGCTTTATGTTTGATTTTAATTGATTGTCTTAGATTTCTGGATGTCACCTAGAGTTAGTGTCAAGGGCTGAGTCCCCAACAAGATAACCCTCACTTCTGACACCAGTCACAATGCTGGGGGTCCTCAGCCACTTAAACTTCTAGTCAACTTGCTACAAATTCAAGGGGTCCCCACAGCTCCTTCAGGATTGATAATTTGCCAGATTGACCCAATGGACCTCAAAACAGTGCTACCCATACTATGACAGTTTTATAAAGGAAATGACTCAGAACCAGCCAAATGAAGGGACGCTTGGAGGGTTTGAAAGACCAAGCTTCTTTGTACTCAAGACACAACACCTCCTGCTATGTCAATACATTTACCAAACAAGGAATTTCCACTGAGCATCCTGTCAGAGTTTTTACTGGGGATTCATTTCGTAGGCATGACTGACTGAACCATGGGCCGTGAGGTTGAACTCAATCTCCAGGCTCCTCTTCTCCCTGGAGGTCAGGAGGTTGTGCTGACCTCCTGTGGCTGGAAGCCTTAATCCTCTAGGTACATAGTTGGTCTTTCCAGCAAGACCAGCAACAATCCTAAAACTATCTAGGGGCCCAAGAAGAGTAACAAGGACACTCCTATTATTTGAGAAATTCCAAGGATTTAGTCTCCCTCCCAGAAACCAGGACAAAAGCCAAATTCTTTATTATGCAAGTTAGGTAGAACTGGACTAAAAATTCATTATCTAATCCCATGTTACTGCTGGCAATGTAGCTACATACTATGCTAGCATCTAAAAGATTAGCATATAAACCCACTTCTGCGTAAGTAATATTACACTTATGTGTATTAGCTTCTATAATTAAAATTATTTTTGAAGCCGGGCGTGGTGGCACACACTTGTAATCCCAGTACTTTGGGAGGCAGAGACCGGAGAATCCGGGTTCGCGGCCAACCTCAGCGCGCATGCGCGCGCATGCGATCTCTCTCTCTCTCTCTCTCTCTCTACCTAGTGAGGCCCTCTGCAACTTCGTGAGACCCGGTTTCAAAAATAAAGCATAAAAAAAATAGGGCCGGGAGTGTAGCCGGAGGTAGAACGCCCCTGCGTTCAATCCCTGGTACTGCAAAAAAAAAAATTATTTTTGATCCACTCTACAATATTTTATCATTCTCTCCCACTTTGGATTCATAACAACATTTTTCTGTTCTGAAATACATGGCTTTTGAATTTACTGCTATTGAAGTTTATTTGTGATGAAATGGTCCTTTCATTTTCAAGGTCATCCTGAAAACCTCCCTCTTTCTATCAACAATCTTACCAATCCTATTTACTTGGTGACAAATCTAGATGTAAACAGCCTCACTCTAGTACGACAGCTCAGGAATAAGCTTTCAGGGTTTAGGGCATATTAGATGAGTCCCTCTATCAAGAAGATGAGCCAATAATTGGGAATAATAATAATAATAATAATAGCTCACATTGAGTGGATACTTCCAATGCATCAGGGTTTTAGGCAGGGTCTTACAACAATCCAGGTAGTAGATGTTATTATTTTCTTTCTTTTATAAATGAGCAAACTGAGATCTAGAGAGGTTGAGGGACTTGTCCTAACTCAGAAAGTGATAGAGTTGGCTTTTAAACTCGGTGGTTTGACGCCAGCACCTAAACTGTATGCCACTGGCTTCTCTACCTGTTTTAAAAGAGACAATTTTATAAGCCAAGTTTCCAAATTTTCCATGCTATCCAGGTCTTTGATAGTAGTTATAATTAAGTTCAAATTTTCATCTACATCTAAATGTAACAAGGAACATGTGGTTTTAAATGAATTTTAGTATCAATCCTGATACTCTGGGATTAAGTGCAAAGAAGTCCTGTCCTTGTGTCTCATCCCTTCCCCTCTGTGGGAGACTGAGTAACACCCCCGAATCCTGCCGGTGCCTCCATCCTCCAACCAGTGAATATGTTACCTCACAGGGCAAAGGGGGCTTTGCAGATGTGACAAAGGCTCTCTGGCTGGGGAGATGATCCTAGTGGTGTGGGTGGGCAGGATGCCATCCCGGGGCAATAAGAGAGGGGTGGGAGGGTTAAAGGAGGCAGAGGAGGCCAAGTGATGACGGAAGCAGAGGATGGAGGGTATTCTTTGTGAATGAGGGGAAGTGGCCAGAAACCAAGGGATGCAGATGGCCTTTAGAAGCCTGAAAAGACAAGGAAACAGACTCTCCCCTAGAGCCTCCAAAAGGCATGTAGCTCTGCTGGAGACCTTGGCCACAGCCTGCAGATCCATTTGGCCTTCTGACTTCCAGAACTGTGTAGGGATACACTTGTGTTTGTCTCCTTTTGTGTGTATGTTTTGCTGGGGCTCAAACCCAGGGCTTTGCATGTACTAAGCAAACACTACCACTGAGCTATATCCCCAGCCTTATGTTTGGCTTAGTCTGCGTGGACTTCCATAACAAAATATCTTATACTGGGTGGGCTTAAACACAGTAATATATATTTTTTATTTTTCTGGAGGCTGAACAAGAACAGCAGCAATAAGAAACCAATATATTTATTTCCCTTCATAAATGAAATTAACATCTTTCCCCCTGTTTCTTGAATACAATATGCTTCTTAGTAAAGATGAAAGCTAAATCTATTTTTACCTTCACTACTGACTTCAACATAGTCGATATATATTTGTTCATAAATTTGTCAATTCTATTTGTTTTTAGTTTAATGTTAACCTAATCAAAATATAACATGTTAATTATATAAAAAGTCAAACAGGCCGGGCGTGGTGGTGCATGCTTGTAATCCCAGTACTTTGGGAGGCGGAGACCGGAGGATCCGGGTTTGCGGCCAGCCTCAGCTCTCTCTCTCTCTCTCTCTCTCTCTCTCTCTCCCTGTCTCTCTACTTAGTGAGGCCCTCCGCAACTTTGTGAGACCCAGTTTCAAAATAAAGTATAAAAAAAAATAGGGCTGGGGGTGTAGCGCGGAGGTAGAACGCCCCTGGGTTCAATCCCCAGTACCGCAAAAAAAAAAAAGTCAAACAGTCTAAGACACTTAAAATAAAAAACAGAAATCGCCTGTTCCCTGTTCCTTTCACCTTCTCAGACTCTTCAGAGTCCCTTTGTAACACTTAGAACAGTCTGCTAAATGATGTATCTATTTTATTATTTCTTGATTAATCTACTTAGGCATTAACGAACAACTTCTTATTATAGCTCCAGGGATTTTAGTATCTTTACACACTTAAAAAAAAACTCCACTTCCCTTGTATAATTACTCCTTAATTTTTGGTTATGTTTATATTTACAGTAGCCATTATTAATTTCTAAGTAAATATTATTTACTTCTGAATCAAATAGTATATCATGATTTTGTTCCCTCCATTAAAAAAAAATCACTTCTTTCCACCAGACTGTTTTTTTCCCATTTAACTAGTTTTCCTCTATAACGGTTTTCTCATCTTCTCCAACTCTCTATAAAACTCATTTCAAGTAATTTTCTATGTCCTCAAACTCACCAGAGAACTTACTGGTTCTTAAAAAAAACCTCCCAGAAACATCCTTTTTGAAGGCCTCCATCTTCTATACCCAGACCTGTAGCTGTTGTCTTCTAGCAGCTTCCTTTACTGTCATTCCAAGAATTCACTTCTCCTCTGTCTGAGTTGGATTCCCTATTACTGAACACTATACCTTCATCTTATTTTATTCCCTTGTTTTGGTGGAGTATATCCTCCGGGAGTTTTCTCAGAAAAGTGCATGGAGGTTAATTACTTTAAAAGTAATCCGTGTTTGCAAATGTCAGTAATGTTTTGACTGGGTTAGAATTTCAGATTAAAAACCATTTCCAAAACTTAGGTTCCAGTGTTGTATAATGCCATATTTATTCCTGATCATTTGTCTGAAATCTGATTCCTGGAAGTCCTTAGGATCTTCTCTTTAACCTCAATGTTGAATTTCACAATAATGATCTTTGGTGTGAGTTTTTGTTCACTCACGTACACTCACATAGCCTTTGCCATCAATATTCATATACTTCAGTTCTGGTAAATTTTCTTCAAGTATTCTTTTAATAATTTCCTTCTATTTTCCAGCTTCTCTCATGAGATTCTCATTAGATGTTTTCACTCTTCAGTATCTCCTTTAGTTCTCTTATCTTTAATCTTCATCCCTTTCTTGATACCTTTTCTCTCATTCCAATAGTGACCTCTTTCTGTCTCATCAAATGACCTCTTAATGTCTCCTCTGGGAGAACCACAGGGCATTTTCCTGGGTTCCCAGGTGTCCCATGTTCTACAGGCTCAGAACCCTTGATAAAATGGTGCATTCATGGTATACTTCTCTACTCTTGGGTGGCTTTAGGAACTCATGAGGTTGTTGTAGGGATACAAATATTGGTTAAGATAGACCTAACAGTTTCAGCTGACTTCAGAACAGTTTTGAGAAATTCAGGTAAATTTAGGAAATTCAGGACATTCCTATGTCCCTTTAAAATAGATCTGAACCAGAGTGGGAAACTATAAACGACCTCTTTCTAGGAGTTCATGAAATAAAAATCTGACTTATGACCTTAAGGTGTCCATGGCATTGATGAGCTTACCCTGTGTCAAGTGAATGACACTGTATCCAGGACACCTGGATGCTCTGAGCCATTCCAGGAAGAGGTGGAGTGCCCCACATGCAAAGGTGATATGATAGATGCAGTTTGCTGTGAAGGCAGCTAATCTTCTCACTTTAAAATGGAAAGGAAAGTTATGAGCTCCATGGGGGATAATTACTCTTCCTTTCACCTCATACTCTGCAATTTTATAGTCACCTGAAATTCTGGGTTTTGTATTTGGCTTTGTATTCCCAAATTAGCACTAATTCTCTGCCAGTACATCTCAAGTCTCAGACATCTCCCAAATGCCCACCACTTAACAGATAGCAAGTTTGACAGTTCAGTGCCCAAAATGAAGAGATGTGTGTATTCAGCTTAAAGTCTAATGTATCTGGTCTAGCAGGATAAGGAGTCCCCAAAGAAAGTAGAGAATGACATGATGAAAAGGGCTTTTATGCTTATATGGGAATGGCTAAGTTCTAGATGGATAGGAGATGGACACGTCTCAACAAAGAGTGGGGGCAGTGTACAATTATCCCATGAAAGCAGATTCATTGAGAAGGGAAGAGATACAAATAACAACAGCAAAATACAGTGTTTGCCAGGCACACTGGTGCACTCCTGTAATTCCAGCTACTCAAGAGGCTGAAGCAGGAAGATCACCAAATTCAAGGCCAGCCTGGGCAATTCAGAGAGACGCTATCTCAAAATAAATAAATAGACAAATAAATAGGATAAATAGGACTGGGGATACAGTTCAGTGGTAGAGCATCCCTGGGTTCAATTCCCAGAAACACACACACACACAAACACACACACACACACACACACACACACACACACACACACAGTATTTAGATCTGCATGAGAAGTTGATCCTAACCTTTTGAAATGAGTTTACCAGTTACTTATCTGGTGCTGAACCAACACATAGTTGGTTCTTTCCTCTTTAAGATAAACTCAAAGAGATTTCCACAATTAAATAACTACATTCTACATTCTGCTGTATTATGTTTATATATAATATAAATTTTTATTATATTGATCTATTCTAACTCAAAGAATCTCTCAATCTAAGATATTCTCTAAGACTAGCTCATTGAGAAAAAAAGCTTGTAAAACTGCAACACTATATAAACTGTGCAAGTGGTACAAAACAAAAACACATGTAGATCATCAAAAATCCTAGGGCAAGCAAATGTGGCATTACACAGAGTGCTGGGTGTTTGGTGGTTGAAAGCATTGAATGACCAACTACGATGGTTCTATGTCTAAGGACAGAATTAAATGCCTGATACCAAATCTGATACCAAGAAGCCACAGAAAATGCATCATACTGGGAGAATCTGGCCTCAGTTTGACTTCACAAAAGAGAGGATGAATACTGTTGACTTTGGTTGAAGGAATGACTAAGTACTATTTTTTAAAACTTCCTATCAACTCTGTATATTAGCAGTAGTACCCGAATCATTGTATAGTTTGATTAAAAGTCTCATATATTTAGTGAAAGGACCACTATATGTATAGTATCTGAGACATGTCATTCTTATCCCTAAGGACATAAGATTCATTTGGCATCTTTGAAAAGGAGAGGGAAATGTCCCATTCTAGACTAAATGTATTTTGCTGTTAATAATATCCTAAATGGTCTAAAATGAATGTATTGCCACACACAAATTTCTACATGCTACAAAACCCTGAGGTACAGGTGTCTTTTAAGGAATTCTCAGTTATACCAAAGTCCACAAGGCATCAAAATTACACAAATGCACATAATGTTAGTCTAATGATTTAAATGACTGTATGGAGTCTAATTACTGGCTTTTCTTCTAAGTCAGCTACTAGAGGATCTATATACACTGCATAAACTAATTTTCTTAGTGGGGAACAACTAAAGGCTGATTATTGAAAACTTATATTTGAAAACAGTAATCATGCAGTGATAAACAGGCAAATCAGTAGGGACTATTATGCCTTGAATTTAAATAAAATTTATTTATTCATTTATTTATTTATGGCTCTGGGGGTCTAACCCAAAGTCTAGTGCATGCTAGGCAAGTGCTCTACCGCTAAGCCACACTCTCGGCCCTTCAAATACAAAGTAGAGATCAATTATGATCAATTATGTCAAGACATGAAGTTCATCTGAACTGCCTCGATGGCGACACGAGCTCTACAATGTAAAGAATGTGTAAGCAGACATTCTTATCCTAAAGGCAGTTCATTCACATTAACAGTCCTCCACATTTTGGTACACGAAATTTAAACACCTCTTTGATGTGAGAGAGGCGGAAAAGATTTGTCACATGACTCCGGAGAAGCACTCAATGAATGTTAATAATTTCTCATAATCCGCATTTGCAGTGTTGCCAGCAGAGTCAGAAGTGGGATGAAGTCAGAGCCTGGCCAGGTCCCTGTCCTCTACATACTCAACTACATTGGCAGGATGTCAATACCTAAAGAGAAAATAGCAACCAGCGCTGTGGCTCCAGCAGAACTGTTCTTCTCAAGGGATAAGAATGGGGGTGTTTGTGTACTTCTCTATGAGACAGTCACTGCAGGGCCCAGGAGGGCTTTGCCACTGTGAACCCCAGACAGGGTTCTCAGGAAGGGAACCACGGAGTGCTGGCTTTGAAGTCCACTCTGCTTCATAGTTCCTCCTTCTATGCTTCCAGAACTAGGATTCCAGGTTATTGCATTTTATACAGATGTGCAAGAAAAAAAACGTATGTAGAAAAAAATGTATGAAAGTTGTTATTCTTCAATCAGATAGCTAGTTAAGAAAATTTGGGATGAAAAATGAAGCTGGTCCAATTTATACATTATACCCTTATCATGTGTATGTTAAACCTCTTGTGGTACTTAAAAAAATTCCTCAGGCTTCACTCCTACAGATTGCAATTAGGTAAGTTGGAAAGGAGCCTAAGAACCTGTACTGTTATAAATCTCCCCAAATGTTCTTTTTATTCTTTTATGGGGATGGAACCCAGGACCCCCTGAATGCTAAGCAAGTGCTTTGCCACTCAGATACATCCCCAGCACCTTACCAGATATTCTCAAACCATCTTTAGGATTTCAGATTTGATGTTGTTTTGGAAAATTTTCTTGGAGTAATATAACTTTTCAAGTCATAACCCTCAAATTTTATTTCAATTTTGAAATATTAAACTCCTACATAGACTTGCTCCCTTAGCAACATAATAATTGATTAACTACGTCAATTAAAATGACAAACATAAAATACTGATTTGCTACATTTTCCATCCATATGCCCACCTTTTTTTTTGTAGCACAGATCTTGAGAAAGCAGAAGACAAAACTCCTCTTCTCTCAGCACGTCCTTGGATCTTGCTCCCTCAAACTGTACCCATTTTTATTTATTTTATATATTCACTGGAATTTTTTTTACCCTTTTGCTAGTAACCAGTTTGAAAAAACTCATCAAATGGCTCAAGAAAGTAAAAAGAATGGTGTTACTACATGCCCAACCAGTGATCACTAGATTGTGACTCTGCTGCGCTCAAGGATAAATTTTATAGCGAGCATGATAAAAGCACAGGTGTATCTGGTAAATCCACAAGTGATAAAAAGGCAAGAAGGATGCTCTAGCCGGGTGTGGTGGTGCATGCTTGTAATCCCAGTACTTGGGAGGCTGAGACAGGAGGATCTGGGTTGGCAGCCAGCCTCAGCTACTTAGTGAGGCCCTCTGCAACTTAGTGAGACCCTGTTTCAAAATAAAAAATAGGGCTGGGGATGTAGCTCAAAGGTAGAATGTCCCTGGGTTCAATCCCCAGTACCACAAAAGAAAAACAAAAAAAGGAAGGATGCTCTCAGTTCCCTCTTGAGTTTAGGTTGGGAGGACTGTAGTAGACTTGTCTCTGTCTACACTGACTTTCACAGGATGGAAAGCTCTTCCTGAAGACGCATTTGTGACATTCTGACTCGGTATGATGCGAACACAGTGACAAGCGCATGTCAATGTCACTGTCATCCCCATCGCAGTTCCTAACATTTTAAAGCATTCATAGTTCCAAGCATTTTACATACATGAATGTGTCTAACACCCCATCAGAGTCCTATGAAATAAATACTATTGTTACATTTGTTTACCAGTGGAGAAACCAAGGAACAGAGACCTTAGTAGACTTGCCCAGCACTTCACAGCTAGGAAGTGGTAGAGCCAATATCTGGACCCAGGAAGTCTGGTCTCTGAGTTGAATGATGCTCTGGACTCGGGGTCTGAGGGAAGGTGTGCAGATGGGCCCTCACCAGCACTGTCTGGAGGGTTTTCCTGTAATCACCTTGTGTCCTTGGTGTGAAGCAGGAGAGATTGCTAACACGTCAAGGTCCTTGTGCTGTGGTGACAGGAAGGGCACTCTCGTTTTCTGTTTCAACTTTGTCTCTGACTCATTTTTTTGGTTCTCATGCTAGGAATGTCACCTAGTTATTTCCTGTTTTATATACTTAAAAGCACTCCTGGAAAACACCCTCTTGCAATTCCTGAACAAAGTAGTCAAAGGACACATCATTTTCATATTTTCCCAGCTTTAGTTCCATTCCGTGTCTGCACGAGCTTCAGACAAGCGCTCATGCCATAGTTCTAGAAATGTCATTAACTGTGACTGCACACCAAAGGGAGCTCCACCTTGCCTAAGAGTTTACTTCTAATTACATGGCAAACACACAACATACATATTCTCTCTTTCTCTCTCTCTCTTTCTCTTTCTCTCTCTCTCTCCTCCCCCACC
Source organism: Glis glis (assembly GCA_004027185.1). NCBI lineage: Eukaryota > Metazoa > Chordata > Mammalia > Rodentia > Gliridae > Glis > Glis glis. The sequence continues at coordinate 9,421 of PVJS01004959.1, read as the reverse complement.
CATCTTAAGGGAAAAGTTTTAAGGATTTAGAAGCTATGAGTACAAAATTCAAGTCCATACTGTTACAATTTTCAAATAAATGACTATTACGATTTTTTTCTTTTTTCTTTTGGTGGTGGTGGTGCTGGGAATTGAACCCATGGCCTTGGGCTTACTGGACAAGCGAACACTGAGTTACTTCCCCGGCCCCATTAATGTGTAATTTTTAAAGAAACTGGATTTTCAAAGATGTACGAAGAAACTCTTTCTGTACTTTGTCCTTCTCGGGTCCGAGCAGCTATGGAACCAGCAGTGTTGTGCAAGGCCTCTGCGTGGGAGGCTCAGGCTGTCTGTTCCATGCTGGAGTGTGAGTGAGGAGGGCGTGGAGGGAGCGTGGAGCCTCCGTCTGATCAGAAGGGCGTGAGAACCCTCCACAGCCAGCGACCCGCTGAATCTCCAAGCACGGGCATCCCTTCTCTTGGCATGTCACGAGTTTGGGAGTCCTCCAAGTGAATGTCCCCTACATGTTGAACAGAACCGAGCCCTACAGAGCTCCGATCTGCCAGCGGCTTCCTTGCAATCAGATCCCATTTTCTGGTTTTGGCACCCGACGCCCTTGGAGAGCAGAGGAGGCTTTGTTGACACCTACACTGGGGGTGTGAACTGCAGCCGTGACAATGCTGTGTGGCAACGCAAACCTGCACGGTGCTTGCTTCACAACATGGTTTTTCCCCCCATGGGGTGCAGTTGTATACACTTAGGCAGGAAGTTGGAGATAAATAACTCAGTATATAACCCCATTTACTTCTGTCACATGGAATGGTGTTCTGGCCCAGTTAACACTTTATGAGCCAAGCCAAGAGGCAATTCACTCACTACTATTGATTATTTATTTATTTATTTTTGTTTTTTGGTACAAGAGGTTAAACCCAGAGGCATTCTGCCTCTGAGCTACTCCCTCAGCCTTATTTTATTTTATTTTTTTTTAATTTGGAAACAGGATCTCACAAAATTGCTGAGGGTCTTGCTAAATTGCTGAGGCCGGCTTCGAATCTCTGATTCTCCTGTTTCAGCCTCCCAAGTACTGGGATTACAGGCTTGTGCTACCACGCCCAGCTACTACTTACTGATTTTTTAAAGATGAACTTTCAAAACTTTCACTCCTACCAATTCCCAGGATAGTTTGCAGGTCAAAGCCGAGCAAGAGATGGGAGTGGAGCCGGGGAGCTGGAGTCGGAGGAGAGCAGGCAGCAGGCCCAGCACTTCCCACTGGCAGGAGGCTACCATCCCCTCCACATCCAGACAGTAAAAATCGGGCTCTCTTTAAAATGTCACATTTATCATGGACTTAATCCCCAATGATAAAAGTGAGCAGGCCTGATGTGTAAGAGCAGACTGAGTATATCTGAGAGTCCTAAGCTTTAGCAGCCAGTGCCCCCGGCCCCCCTCTTTTTTTTTTTTTTTTGGTTCTGAGGATTGAACCCTGGGGCATCCTACCTTTCTTTTTTATTTTGAAACAAGGTCTTGCTAAGTTACTGAGGGTCTAAGTAGCCGAGACTGGCCTCAAACCTGCGATCCTGTCTCAGCCTCCCATGTACTGGGATTACAGGCGCGTGCCATTACAACCCGCTGCAACCAGTGCCCTTTGAGAAAAGGAGAGGTGTCACACAGGACTCAGTCACTTACCTACAGTCTAGCTTTCACTTTCAAAGTGTGATACTTCCGATGGGAGTATTATTTTTAAATAGGAAAAAATATGATCAAGATACATACTTTCATTTTAAGTCTGAAGGTCTTCATTATTTTCAATGTAAGCCCTGGGAGGCAAGAACATGGGGCCCTGACTCTCCTTCCTTGCTCTGTCACATTCTAGAATAACAGAAACCATGTGGCCCTAACATGGAAAGGAGAAGGCGAAGTGGGATCTTCAAGAGAAACTGCCTGGGGCTGGAGGCTGGGAAGGGAGGAGAATTAAACCTGCAGAGAAAGAGAGAGAGAGAGAGAGATACTCTGGAGGTGACTTAACCATGCACATGCTATCTTCTTAATACTGTGTGTTATTGTTAATGCACAATTATTGATTTCAGGGTCGCGTCTCACTAAACAAACTCCATACTTTATCCTTAGATGCACGGATATGGGGACTCCCTAATTCAACAGAGAAGGAACTCTTGCTCATTACTTCAAATATGTCCCCTTACCTTTATACTGGTTGGAGATTTATTTGGGTTAACAAACTCTACAAGGGTGAAGCTAGATAATTCATACCTCATTTTTTTTTTGTTTTGTTTTTGGTAACAATCACAACCTGCTGAAAGGGTCTCAGTGATTCTCAGTTTTGCTGTGGGGAGGCCAGGGGATGAGGAGAATGACCACACGGTCACCTATTCAGAGTTGGCTTTCACCCCCTCTCTCCCGGTATGGTGGCCGTCCTCTGAAACCATTCCTTCTGGAACAAGGTCTCCTGAAATAAAACCTAGATTTTCAAAATAAATAAGGCCCAGTTTAAGTAATGTGATATATGGACATAAAGGGGCTTTCGATTCTGAGAACCCTGGGTATAAATTCCAGCAGCTCCAAACACAGGTGGTACGGACACTGGTAAATTCCTTAAACCCTCTAAGTCTTGGTTTACTCATTTGTAAGAGGTGGATAATAATAGCAACCTTTCTAGGAGAATGCCCAAAGAAGATGACATGTATACAGGACCAGCATAGTACGGTTCCTACCCATGTTGTTTAGGGTGCTGCACACTTCTCAACTCCGCGCGACCTGTACGGCAGACAAGAGCCATTGCAAAGAGTTACAGCAAATGGATGTAATTTTGCATCTGAATGCACAGATAAAGGCTTGGGTCACTAAGAACAGTGTCACACCAAGAGATGTCACAGTACTGGCACAAACTTCTGGGACAAACCACTGAAGAAGAGAGTTCTGGTGATGGGAAATTACTGAAGGGTGTGTCCTAGTTTAGGCCTGTGGAGGTGACATCTCAGCAACAGCCAGCCACCACGCCATTCTTGCTCCTGAAAAGTGACACTCTGAGGACATAATCTGCTTCTAAATGCTGTTTGGAACAGTACAGCTCTGACTATGAGAACCAGTGGTGGAGAAGAGCCTGCCCTTTGCTTTCTGAGGTCCTCGTTCTTTGCAATTCACATTGAAATTACCTTTCAGGAATGGAGAAGGGTGCTTCTATGCAGAAGCCGTGCAAGGTGGTCTGGGGGTGTGGAGGGACAAGTATACATTTCTAGTTTGTTCTTTTTAGTTTTAAAAAGGCAAGCTGTGCTCTTTATAGGAAGGAGCATGTGGCCTTACTGGCAAATGTTAAGCACAGACATTGTTGTTGTTGTTGTTCAAGTTGCCAATCCTGGTAGCTACTCAGTAGATAAGTAATTAGTAGCAGTTTTGTTGGACCATGAATATCAGAGATTCATACCCTTTGAGCAGAACCTTAATGCAGCAGTAAAGGTTTATGGCTGTATAAAACTGTCCAGCTGGAGTAGAAGCAACCCACAACATTTTCCATGCAAAACCCACTTGCATGTTGCATTCCTGCCCCACCTCGCTCCCATCGAGAGGCAGGGAAACGAAGCAGATGTTTGCACGGGAATTTTCCCAGGACTTACTTCAAGAAGCTAAAACAGCAAGCACACCTAAGCATACGAGGCCCGGCTCTAAGAACCTGGGTTAATCACTCAGAGCCCAGAGAGTTGGTAAAAAGGGCCTTTCTACCTTAAAGTTGGAATTCTATCCACTCGCTATAGTGATGTTGAACTTTATCAGCTTTTACGCGGGGACAATGGAGAACTGCAGTATTGTTAAGCTTGTTCACTTTTGCAGTGTGTTTATATTCATCTCTGAGAAAACACCTCATCTAACGCTCCCCCTTCCCCTCCCATATATAAATGGCACTTGATACTATAATGCTGAAACAGGCATTGACCTTAAAAAGCAACATCTCAGTCATCGCCGGTAACACATTTTGGAATTAGGTATTCAAGCAAATTGTGTGAAATAAAGGCCATGTTTGCTTAAATAGACAAATCACGATGCCCGGCCACAGAAAGTAAGAAAAGAAAATACAGGAGCAGTTTCAGTAGATGAGTTTCATTGCAAAAGAAAATTTGCTGTGTAAAATCTTTGGGCAAAGGTACAAGGCTTCACTTGAGAACCGGAATTGTGCATAAACGAATATTGTCTTGACTCATGTACAGATGTGCAGACACCCGTGTCACCCAGGGTCCCCTCTACAGTTGGTACCCAATACATGGCACTTGAACCAAAGGACAAGACAGAATTCTGTGAGATCAAAACGAAAGAAGAAAATTTTTTTTTAACAAAGCAAGCATTTTCTCTAATAGGCATATCTTAAACTAATAGGCAGGAAGCATATTTTAAAAAAATGTTTTTGCTTTAGGTCTAAAAGATTTTCCTTTCCAGCTATAAAACAGCTGAAATCATGTATCCTCAGCCCAACATAATTTCACGCCTAATTTATGGAAATAGAATACCAAAGGCCTCTGAAAGGGAGAGGGCAGGCAGGAGGGAGAGGATAGTGTGACATTAACACAGAGACCTGCTCCAGTAGTGTTTGGCCGGGGAGGCTGCCTTACAGGGCGGCACAGTGAGATTCCAGCAAAAACATGTGTTTTGGGGGGGAGGAGGGGGCGCTCAGCTGAATGAACTTACTGTTACCTTTTTCCCCCCCTCTCACATAAGTCTTCTTTTTCCTGATACTGTCTGAATTTGAAACATCTAATTTAATCCGTTGGAGGGCCAGTCTTCCTTTTATTTCCTGTCTGAACTGAAGCAGTCGCCTGTTTCAATTACGACTTTCTCCAGCTCCTCCATTTCTGGAGCTCCAGCTGGCTCAAAGTGCACTTCCTTGGAAGGTAAAATGCACTAACTGTGTTGATCGGAGACTGATAGCTGGAGAGCCACAATATTTAATAGCTGCACTGATAAGGAGGTTTTTAAAAAAAATCCATTTTTGAGCCTAAACAAAAGGATATTATGTAGCTGTACGTTCAATTAAGATCTAGTTAACTTCTTTTTGCCGGTTATGAGGAACTTCGTGCCGGCAGTCGACATAATTCATAGTGTTATGGCAAATTTCATCAGCACTGTATGTTTGAGAAATGTTTCCCTCCTGCCTTTCAGTTAGTTACTGCTGATTTGAGACCAGCTTGGTGCAATTATTTCAAAGCACAGAACTGCAGGGTTGATACCGGCATTCTTGCAAAACCTTGGCTGGCTAAAAATAAGACTGTTTTGTAGTTGAGCAGGCAAAAAAAAAAAAAAATCTCTGGGCTGTAAACACCAGTCAATGTATTTCTTTTCTGCTTTATGAAAACCACAGTTCCCTCCTCCCTTTTTTTCCATCTCTCCTTCCTCATAGTGTAGTTTAATTACAGTTTAATCTCTCTCAGTGAGCAGCCCTGGCAACCTTATTGTTCAACCACAGTATTATCAAGGCTCAGCTACAATTTATAGCAAAAAAAAAAAAAATAGAGGTTCCCCTTAGAAAAACCCCAAATGCTTCCTCCACTCCCCCCTTTCCCCACCAAATAAATAAATAAATAAATACAACAGTGACTTTATTACTAACTCACATTGCAAATTTTTATTAGGCCCCAGAGATGCCAGGCCAATAATTAAAGAAATACCTGAGAGGTGTTGATCAACACTTACCCTGTTTAACTCTGCTGGGTCAATAAATCTGCAGGAAAACTTTTAAGTTAACAAGATTGTTTGGGCCTCCAGTTGCTGAAAGTATTTGGTTACACAGAGGGGAAATGAGGTGGGAGTGAGTGGAGGAGAGGTTTCGAAGTAAAAAAAAAATAAAAAAAAAGAAAGAAAAAGGAAAAAAAACCCGAACTCTGCACACTCTGGAGGTGCAGGAAATATACAGTAAAGAGTCTGCTGCAATTGAAGGGGTGAATAAGGTCAGTCAATTATTTTTGCTGCTTTCAGCTCACAGGTGTAATTTAGTGTCTCTGAGCATTCAGACGCGTTTTGAAACAGTTGTCAAAATCCTAGGGGTTTCAGTCAAAGGAAAGGTAACACTGGACTGCTCAACAGAAGAAAACATGATAAGCAGAGGGCGGCGACTCGCGTTCCTGGTGAACGTAATGAAGCCATTACGTTCCCTTTTCCTGGACTGTCTTCATTCTGTAAATGCTTTATGGTCAATTTGATTCATAAATTCATTTTCTCAAAAGAAGCAGGGACAATAAAAACGCTGCATGCAGCTGGCCAGTGCTCGCTGGCGACCTGGAGGGTTTAACCTGTCGTACATTTAACTTGGTTCTAACACAAGACTTTCGAACACCACACACTTCCCTTCCATCTTAAATCATGGCTCATTCGCGGGGCCGGGTGCCCACAGCACACCCAGGACTACCTCAGCCCACTCCCAGGCTTAGCCTCACCTCTGGGAACTCAGCCTCTGCCACCTCCACAGCCGTTCTCCTTTTCTGTCCCTCGCTACAGGGATTGTGTGTAAAAATGCTGGCTTTAGCCAGGCGCTGTGGCATGTGCCTGTTAATCCCAGTACTTGGGAGGCTGAGACAGAAGGATTCCAGGTTCAAGGCCAGCCTCAGCAACTTAGTGAGACCTTCAGCAACTTAGTAAGATCTTTAAAAAAAAAGTTGGGGGTGTAGCTTACAGGTAGAATTCCCCTGGGTTTTAATCCCCAGTACCAAAATGAATGAATGAATGAATATATATATATATATATATATATATATATGTATATATATATATATATATATATATGTATATATATATATATATGTATGTATGTACTGGCTTTGTGCTAATTTTGCCAGTGAATCAGAACTTCAGGGCACACTTGTCCTCCCCTCTGATGACACCAGGCTGCAGGTGCCCCTGGCACCACAGACTACTTACACGGCTCCTGGTTATTACCATATACATGTTCACTCCAAACTGTAGGACTACATTATATACTAATCTTTAGGGAAAGAAAACCCAGAAAACAGAAAATTCCAAAAACTTAACTTTTCTTCCTTATCAATGGATTTTTTTTTTTTACACAACATAGATGTGTTTATTCTATTTTGGGGTTTTCTAAAATTTTTTACCATCATAGGCTCATTTTCAATAGCAGCTGAAATATATTACCCTAGTACCTTTAATATTCTCTAGGCTAAAATCCTCTTTGCTGAATGTTAAGACACAGGATCTCAATGGAAGAAGTTTTTCCAAGAGCTTCAACAACATAGAAGCTTTAGTGTGAGGAAAAACACACATTATAAAAACACAGTGGGCTCCAGGCACCCTGCAGTCAAACTTCTAGAAAAGTCGAGTGGCTTTGTATTTCAGAAAGAAGTCAAGACCGGTATCTTACTGTCTATAAGAGACTGTCAACTTTGCTCCCTGTTTTATCTCATTTTTGAGCGGAAGGTCTCTTTTCTGTCACACAGAACTTATAGCTCCACTTCATATTGTTAGAATTCCATAAGGTAACTTGTTTATAGCTCTTTGAGAAGGTTCAATGTTAAGTTGTTTAATTTTATTAAGTTCTAATACAAGAAGGGGTCTGACATTTATGCTTTGGTCTTTATTTTCCCTATTGTGTCTGTAGGGTCATGAAAGAAAAGGGGACAGTAAAATACCATGTCCCTGGATCGCTTCCCTTCCTTTTCCCCCCAAACTAGCCAAGTTAAGGAAACAATGAGAACAAGGCTTGGCTGGAAAATCCAGACACATATTATCTGGAAGGTCACCGGCTTTCTCTCACGTACACTGGGAACTAGGGCAAGCTAGTGCCATCTGTAGACAGCTACTCTCTTGCTTGTGCACCAAGACAGTTGCTCCTTGGGTGCTGCTCATAGAAGCAAACTAAGCAAGCTGATGCTGATAATGTGACTATGCCTGCAGCTTAACATATAAAACCCCTCTCTGAGTGAGAGCAGGCCCGGAACTGAGGCACTGTGAAGAGGATGTGTGTCACACTTGTCTAGCTAGCCACCACTGGAGAAAACACTATAAGGGAGAGGATGCACCGCCTGATGAAACACCATGAGGGATGGAGGTGCTACCTGTCAGCTGTCGCCACTGGATGCTTCTTGGAGCAGTCACTGATCCCTTGCAAGCTTTCCTCCAACACATCACATGTCTCCCATGCTATTTCCTGGCACTTTCTTTGGCAACCTACCCCACTGCCCTGGTGCCTTCGTATCCTCTATGCATTTGAATGTTCTAAGATGCACGACTTGTGTTCTGAGTAGTAGGAGCATGTATTATTAAACATTTATTTTGATGTACTGTCAAGGCTCTGCATACATGCCATTTTATAGAGTTATAGGGTATTCTGCTGCTCTACTCTAATGAAGTTCACATGAACATTGCAACGGTACAGGGCAGCGGTTCTCAAAGTGTGGCCTGGGAACCCCTAGAGATGCCTGATGACCTTTCATCTGGTCTACAATGGCAAAACTCTTTGTATAATGATATTAAGACCTCGTTCCTTTGTCCTTCTCTAGTTCCCTAGACCTGATTTGTGACCTCATAACAGACTGAGTGAGGGAGCAGGTAAGAGAATCTGTCTTCTAGTAATCCAAACATGAATGACATTTTCAAAGTCATGAAACAATCTTCTGAATGACTTTTTTTGTTTGGGAAAATAGTTATTTTTCACAAAAAATATGCTATTTATGTTGCCATGTTTATTTATTTATTTATTTATTTATTTATTTATTTATTTATTTATTTTCGGTACTGGGGATTGAACCCAGGGGCATTCTACCTCCGAGCTCCACCCCCAGCCCTATTTTTTATTCTTTATTTGGAAAAAGGGTCTCATTTAGTCGCAGAGGGCCTCACTAAGTAGCTGAGGCTGGCTGCGAACCTGGATCCTCCTGTCTCTGCCTCCCAAGTACTGGGATTACAAGCGCATGCCACCACGCCCGGTGCCATGTTATATTTAAATGAATTAATAAATATCTTTTAAGTGTTTTGGTTTTATTTGCTAAGATGGTTGATAGATATAATAATCCACATAAACGAAAGTGCTTTGGGATCCTCTATAACTTTTAAGAGTGTAAAGGAGGTTCTCAGGCAAAAATAGCTTGAGAAAGTCAGGTATGTGGCATTTAAGTTGTTTCCAAGTTTGGGCTACTCTTTTGTGCAGTGTCAATTGATATAAAATGGAAATATATGTAATTGTGATATGTATGTATAAATGTTCCTGGGTAACCAACTTTGTTCCAGTCCAGAGTAGCCTCCTCATACACTGGAGGAAGTATCTAGCCATTCAAAAATCAACTTCAGGGGCTTGAAATAGAGGAATTCCCTCTTTAAAAATAGCTACCAGTATTTACTTACCATAGGCTACTTAAAATATTGAATATTATAAAGATTCTTATAAATTAAGAACTTAATTTTGGACTACCTAAGATTAGGGGTCATGTTC
>PVJS01004958.1:0-66463 GCA_004027185.1 Glis glis | reverse complement strand
CTCTCTCTCTCTCTCTCTCTCTCTCTCTCTACTTAGTGAGGCCCTCCACAACTTCGTGAGACCCGGTTTCAAAATAAAGTATAAAAAATAGGGCTGGGGGTGTAGCACGGAGGTAGAACGCCCCTGGGTTCAATCCCCAGTACTGAAAAAAAAAAAAAGAAAAGGCATTCTCTCCACTCAGAGACAGAGATTCGAACAGAAGCAAGCAGAGAGGCATTTCCATGTCACTGTGTAGGAAGTTTAAGCAGAGGACACGTAGGGGAGGGAAGGAGAAGTTCTTTTCTAAGTCTTGTCATACAATCGTAGCATATGGACTAGGCTCAACATTGAATGGTCAACTTGGGGGTTTTCGGTTTTACTGTGGTACAAAAGCGATGTGCACACAGTAGACACCTACTTCACATTTTTAATTGGGACCATTTCCTGGCTAGTGAGGCTGCAGCGAGGCACTCTCTTGATGCTGGGCTGCCACTGTGACCCGCAGCCCCAGTAAGTGGCCATCAGATGATCAGGAGAATAGCCTAGAACCTGAACCGGGCTGAGCTGAGCAGGGTGCATGCTCAGTAGGGCGGGCGTGCTCAATGCATTTTCGAGTTACAGTACTTTCAACTCCCCATGGTGTGGTCCAGACGGAACCTCATCATGCATCAAGGAGCGTCTGTACTTGGGCTGCTTTAGCTGAGTTTATCCAGACTGGCTTCCCATTTCGTTGGTTGAGCTTTCTTGGGTTTGCATGCATCTGTGTACACATTGCTCATCTGTTATTGTTTCCCTGCTGAGGTGAAGACACAAAGCTCTAGGGGACAGAGGGACGGTTGGCATGGCCCTAAAGTACTCTCTTTGGAGCCAGACAGACCTGGGCAGGGTTCCTTCAAGTCGCTCTCTAACCATGATGACACAGACACAAAATGATGTGCTGACTGGCCTTGTGGCTCTAGTCCTTAAGGAAAGTTACAGGCCAGTGTCCGACACCCTGGGGCATCTCAATCAATGAATGTTAATTGCACTGCCCAGCTCCATGCTGAGAGACCTCAGAATCTCCCTTCAAAGGAGCATTTTCTGATTCAGTAATCACTTTGCTCAATGGAGCTTGGTCTTTGATCCACTTTGTAGAAAATTTGAACGATTATCTTCAATTGACAACCATCAGTGGGCCTTGGGCCACATTGTCCAGCTTACTTCAGGATAATGGGTAATGTGGTTTTCTAGATTAGTTCATGAGGACCAAAGATGCTGAATAGATCAGAAAAGAGAGTGCTGGGGAAATCAGCCTTCCTGCAGTGTAGAGGGTATTTTGTCTTAAGACTTTTTCAGACCAGGCCAGTGTGAGCTGAGCGCCTGTGTATATCAGCGACTGCACAAGGCCAGCAGGAGGGTGTCGTCTGGGCACTGGGGCAGGGGGTAGGGGGAGGAACACAGCTCTGTGCCAGACATGCTGCTTGGACTTGCTCTCTCTTGTTGTTCCTCTAGCTGACTTTGTAGAACTCTAGACTATTCTCAGAGTCCCAACTTATTATTGGTCAAATAGGGGTGACCAGTCTTTGCTTGTGAGTACAGGTGGCAGGCCTGGTTTCAAAGGCAGAGCTGCCTGACCCATCTTCATGCTCATACCCTGTGCCCCAGGGGAGCCAGCGGTGGTCTCTACATCCATCCTTGGGCCCCTCTCTGAATGACACCCTGCTCCCTGGGCTCCCATGTGGCTCCAGCCAGCTCCCAGCCTTACATAACATCTTCAGAAACTGGAGCAAGATGGCAGAAATCCCCTGTAGCTCAGCCTTCCCATGTCTTGCACACAGGGACACCAGCAATGAGATTGAGTGACTTACCCTAAGGTGATCAAAACCTGTAGGAACTGCAATGTTCTACAGTCTTTGACTTGTACATTTAAATCCATAATGATAAGGTTTGCACCAAGTGTCACCCATAGCTCCCTTCAGCCTGAATGTCCTTAGTTTCTTTGACCTGGGCCTGGTTCTTACACTTCCCTTTGTAGGGGTGTATTTGAGATCAGAGGCAGTCACACCTCAGGCAGGACTGTTGGGCAGCCCCCAAAATTCTAAAAGAAGCACCTACCTCCCTGGACAGTTCTTTCTTTTTCTGTGTTTTGCCACAAGTATCAAGTGCTGGCCATCAACATGGGGCTGGGCCTTAATCTGGTCAGGAGCATGTTGGGCCCCCCATGGCTCTGGAGGCCCCCTGTCCTATCAGCATCTGCCACAGCACTGTGCTCCCCTCTTCAGGGACTATGACACCTTCCACAGGCTCCTTGCAATCTATTGATCTGGAAGGTAGAAGAGCCAGAAGGCCAGGACTGTGATCTTCGTATCCCTGGGAGCTCCTACTAAGGAACATGGCCCACTGTACACTGCCCACAGCAGAACCTTTCTGGTGACTAGAAGCCCCTGGGGGTGCACTGAGGAGGCGCTGGCAAACAGAGGCCACCTTTACCTGTAGCAGGGACTTGGAGGGAGATGAGAGAGTCGAAGCCCATATCCGTCAGTCCCATCTGGAATTGTGGGAATTCATGGATTCTCCAGATGGAATCTCCATCCTTCTTTCATAACATCTGTTAATCTTTCTCTGGAGTCTCTGGAATCTGTTACGTTTTCCTCTTCCCCACATCGCAGCCTTGGCCAGACCCTCCCCTCTCAGGCCTGGGCCAGTACCAGCCTGTGTCCTGCCTGCAGGAGGGAGCCGCTCCTCCATAGCCCAGCCCCTGGACCTTGGCTTTGCTTCTCTGAGCATCTGTGTCTGCCTGGTTCAGAGAGAGCAGTCCTTGCCTTGTAGGGAAGCTGTGAGGATAACAGAGGCTGCGCGTCTTATGAGGCCCTTAAGAGACGCCACCTCGCCTAGTACAGATGCCAGGACCCGCTGGTGTGGTGGTATGCTGGTTGAACACTATGCACTGTATGCTGGCTGGTGAGATGTTAGGCCCCGAGTTTCCGTCCCTGGTGGTGGCCCTGGCCAATGAATGATGCGTGCGGAATAGCAGTAGCTCTCCTGCGCTGAGCATTGCCCTCCAAACGTCTTGGGTTGGAGAGTGCCCAAGGAGCCTCCGGGGCCAGGTGGGGGGTCATGGGGCCCACCCGCTTGATGGCATTTCTTCCTCATTTGCGCCATTAACATGGGAGACCCTCACTGCCTGGTGTTATAACCTGAATATCACAGGGCCTCTGGATTGGTTCTGCAATTTCTGAGCAATGCAGTCTTTATATCCAGTATCACAGTGGCTGGAACAGTGAACTATGGAGACATGGGCCGAGCGGGCCTTCCCCTGTGGCCCCGTGTGGCCAAGTCTCTGGACGCGGATCCTACAAAGGCACGATGAGGTGTGTTTCTTTAGAAGCCAGTGGGCATCACATAGGGACATTGCATCCTGGGTAAGCTGACTGCCCACATCCTCCTTGGGGTGTCTGGTTGCCACCCCCATTTGGCAGAACACCTGGCTCAGAACAAACAAACCAGGGCCATGAAATTTCCCATGGGTGGAAGTGACCTTCTCCTCAGAACTTATTATGGAAATTAAATTTCCATTTTTATTGGGAGCATTAATTGATCCCAAAGGGATTGAAGGCAGAGATTCTTTGAACAGAGTTCCAGGTCCCGAAGGTCTATCCTGGTGCCCCAGGAAGGACACCCCACTCTGGCCCAGGCCTCTAGCGTCCAGCAAGCTCTTCCTGGGCACACCTCTGCACCGAGCACTGGGGCTTCCTGCAGCCTGTCGCTTTTCACCGTGTGGCCACAGGAAGGAGAGGACCCGGGCATCAGAGGGCATCAGTCCTGCCCGCACCAGCCCTGCCCCAACCCTACGTGGGGGTCCTGCCTCTCAGGTCTTCTCTGGTTTGGGCTGCTGCTTCCACCACTCAGCTGGCCCATCAGTGGCCTCAGTGACACAGGGCAGAAACTCTTGTCCCCACTTGTGGCTACTTGGAGAAGCTCCATATGAAGGAAAAAAATCCAACAGCCCAAGTGTTACTAGGGCCCAGCTGAGATGGACGGGTAGATCTGCTGTGAGCAGGATCTGAATCCATCATCCCATAACAATCATCCCTTCCATCCAGCCGGTGCTTCACAGTCGACAAGATGTTTCTGGCACCTATCACTCCTCTGAACCTCACCATAGTCCTGCGGGTCTATCTTTAGGATTGAAGAAAGAAAAACAAGGAGACACTAAATGACTCACCCCCGAATCAGAGCTTCCCCGTGGTGGAATCTGGGTTTGGGTTCAGGCCGCTCACTCCCAAAGCCTTAGGAGGAGCGGGACGGAACGGCCGCAGCTCAGATATTGCGCTTGGCCTTTGGGGACCTCACCTGCCCTCCTGTGGGCACCTTGATCTTTTACCTCTAAACCCCTCGCCATTCAGGCACCAGGACTCTGCCCCATAGCCAGGCCCCTCAGCCTGGATGCCCATTCTTGGTCCCCCACTACATGCACAGCCTCTTCTCCACGTTCCCACTGTCCACTGTGTCCAGCTCAGGTCTGTCTGTCTCTTGGGCAACCAAAGCTCCTTCCCTCTCATTATGCAGTGGGAGTGACCACACACTGGGGAGGGTAGTGCTGTGGACTGGATTTTGTGTCCTTCTCGAATTATACTTTGAAGCTGTATTTGGAGATGGGGCTTCTAAGGAAGTTACGAAGCTCCACTGAAGTCATAGGGTGGAGCCCTGATCCAATAGGATTAGTGTCCTTATAAGATAAGACACCAGGGGGCTGCACATGTGTCAGGGAGAGGCCAGGTGAGCTCACAGGGAGAAGCTGGTCATCGGCAGCCGAGGGGACGGCCCTCAACAGACACCAGCCCCGCATGCACCTGGCCTTCAGCTTCCAGAACCGCGACAGGCCAGTGTCTGTTGTACAAACCACACAGTCTGCAGCGTGTGACAGCCAGGGACCAGCCTCTTCTCATCTTTCTATTACCGGTGCCTTCTCCGGCACGTGGGCTCAGTGTCTGAGGACTTCATCCTGCTGGCAGTGGGCAGTGTTTAGGAGGGGATACCCGCACAGGTGTGCATGCTCAGCAGGCTTCTGTGGCAGGTGACAGCTCACCCTGTCCTTCCGCTGTGGTCAAGGCAAGCCACAGTTCTGTTCAAACACCTCCGCTTCAGGGGGCCATCTCCAGCACCCACCTGACATTTGACCCTGGGTGCACACTCTGATAGCACCCTCCTCCAGCACATGATGGAGGTGAACACACGGTTGCAGACCCCTGCCCTCCCCAGGCTCTCGGAGTGGGGCTGGGCCCTTGTGCCATTGAGCTCTGACACCTAGCATTGTCCTTTCAGAGCACGTGAGTTCTGGGCAGTATGGGTCCAACTTTCTCCTTTTATAGATGGAAGGTCTGCATCCCAGAACGCTGCTATGCTGTCCATGTGTGAATGGAACCACTTTGGGCCGGGTCTGGATTGCCTTCCAGTCTTTTTTTTGGTGCTGGTGCTGGCCCAAGGAATGAGCTGAGGAGTTACTTCCGCGTGCCCAAGGCCTGTGCAGCTTGGCCCAGCTTAGTGCAGATGCTGGGGTTTTAATTGAGTTGGGTGAAGTGATGGGCAGGGGCCTCAAGGCCACCGAGCTGTGTAGAGGCCAGGGAAGGTAGGAGCCTAGGGCTCTGTGCAGCAGCCCCTAATAGAGCCATCCTGACCATAAGGGCAGAAACCAGGGCCATTGTACGGAAAAAGAACTCTCAAATCTCTCTTCTTTATTGCTCAGCCACTTAACGAATCCTCTGAGTGAGGAGCAATTTGGGCCCAGCCAATAGGCAAGCATGGCGCTGCGTTTCATTTTCTCTCTGCTGAGCTCCGTGGGGAGAGCTGCAGCTGCTACCTTGTTGATTCCTACTTACCAGGCTGTTACGGTGCGGTGGGTCTGCTGCTCTCTCCTCAGAAGGCCTAACAAGCTCACAGTCCCGTAAGCAACGATAATGGTTCTGCCACTTAGCAAGCCCGGCCCCGGTGCTGGTGCTCAGCCTAGACAGCACTTAAAAACCACTCATTATGCTTTTTAAATTATAAAAGTAACTCCTGCATGTCTTAACTAGTGAAATAATACAAAGCAGTGTAAAATGTCGTCAGCTCCCCCGCCATGTCCCTTTCTATCCTTTGGAGGAGAAATCCCAGTCCTAGGGCCCCAGCTGTATCCTTCTGCACGTTTCTCTGGGCTCATGTTCACGTCTGCAGATATATCTCCATATGTACAAGCTGCGTCTGTTTTCCAGAAATGAGGTCCTGCTATTATTAATTCATGTGCAGGCATTCAGCACACGCTGCAGCTGCATCCAGAGAGAGGCGGTGGCAGCCGCTCACCTGCCCATCTGCCCGCCCCGCTCGGCACCGCACGCTGTCCTTGTCTTCGCAGCATGCAAGCAATGGGTGAAACACATCATTATTGCTCTAATTTGCCTTTCCCCGACTCCTCCTGAGGCTGGGCATTTCCCTTCTGTTTATTGATCATGTGAATTCCTCTCCTTGTTAGCCCTGTTCAGAGTCTCTGCTCATCTCCCAACTTGTGCATCTTTTTCTTGTTCGTTGGAAGGAAATTCTGACCTGGGATAGGAGCAGGCCACCTGCTGTGTCTCTTCCTAGTCTGTTCTTTCTTTTGCCTTGGTGTTCATGGCTTTGCTATGTAGAGTTTGGTTATTTTTCTGCAATCCAATATGGCTTCTTAGGAATGTCTTCCCCACTGCCAGACTGTACACACGCTCTCCTAGTTTATTATTTTCTTCATTTAAAATGTTAATGTAACTGGGATTTATTTGTACATGTGGAATAAGGTGGCTTCCTATTTTGTGTATTAGGTGTTTAGTCAGTTACACCAGGACCAATTTATTTAAAAACCATCCTTTCTCCTCTGAATTAGCAAACCACCTTGGTAATATATTTAGTTCCTATACTGTGATATATCACTTAATGACAGAAGTTCATGATTGGGCAATTTCACCATTGTGTGACATCACGGAGCATGCTTACACAGACCTGGATGGTATAGGCTGCTACCCATCTGGGCTGTATGGCAGAGATATATGGTATAGTCTATCGCGCGTAGGGCCATGATGAATAAAACATAGGACTAAGTCAAGCACGAGAGAAAATGATGTAATCCAGAGACGTGGCAAGTATGAGATGTATAAGGCTGCTGCTGGTATGACCCAGCATGCTGTCTCAGGGTGACCTTTTTTCTGTACACTCTACAAAAAAATACTGTATAGTGAATACCTAAACCAGTTACCGTCATTTATCAGTACCAAGTATTACGCACTCTATGTAATTGTATGTGCGGTATTTTTACACAACAGGAAATAACAGCAGATCTGTTTTCACCAGCATCCACAAACATGGAAGTGACATGTCGCACTCTGATGGCCATGACATCACTGGGCAGTAGGAACTACTCAACTCCGTTGTAGTCTCGGGGGCCCCCAGTCATAGTGCAGGCGGTGGTTGGCCAGCTGCTCTATGCAGCTCATGACTCTATCAATGTGGGTCTATTTCTAGATTCTCTGGAAAGATTTGTCTCTTTCTGTGCCAATGCCATGCCTTTTTTATCCTGATGGCTTTAGGATAAATTTTAATACCCAAGAAAGTGTAAATTTCAATACCTTTTTATCATGATGGCTTTAGGATAAGTCTCACTATCTTTTTTACAATTTTCTTAGTTAAATGTCCATTTTGATTCAGTTAAAAATTACATTTTGCTTATAAATATAAAAAATGTATGCATGGAATAAATGTAGAATATTTGCTTTTTGTAAAAGAGGTTTTTTTTTATCATTTAAAGAGTTTTCCTCTGTTCCTGTTTTAAGAGGTTTTTTTACAGAAGTATTTGAATTTTTAAAAATAAGTGACTTTTGGCATTTATCAACACAATCATAACTATTTTCCCTTTTAAATGCCGTGATGATTTAGGCTGGTAGATTTCTTGACATGAGCCTTCCTTGGACTGACGCATACTTGGCCGTAGTAAATTATTCCCTTGGTGCACTGTTGGGTTGGTTTTGCTAGCATTTTATTTAGAATTTTTGCCTCTATGTGCAGGAATAGAATTTTTCTGTAGTTGTCTCTGAAATGCTACTGCTGTCCACTCGCCACCTCTGCACACTGATGAGATCGCCCCAGTGCTCAGGGCTCCTGAGGAGCAGTGCTAAGTGCTGTGATTGAGATGTACACAGGGGCTAAGAGGTCACAGACAACAGAGTGACAGATTGCATCTGAAGGGGTCAAGGGAAGCCTTCTCCAGACATTGGCATTTGAACTGGTTCTTGCAGAGTGGGTGAGTGGAGGAGGACAGTCCAGCCGTGTTCAGGTGTCCCCTGGGACTGGCTTGCGTTCTCTAGCATTATGTTGGTAGCCAGATATCTGCAGGTGGGTAGTATTTACACCATGGAAACCAGCAAATGTGGAAAGGCACACTCATAGCACGCCACTGGCTGAATTGCTGTGCGCCTCTGACCTTACCCTCCTTCCTCCCCGGGACCCTCCATCCCTGGGACAAGGGTTCTGCCCTGTCATCCATGCACTGGGCCTACAGCAAAGCTATGCAGAACAGAGTTCTGAGTCAGGAAAACCTGGAGCCAGCCACCTACTGGTCAAGGGGGGGTGCATTACCTCAGCCCCTGAGACTTTCCTTGTCCATGAGATGAGGGTGATAAACCTGCACCTATGTGTGAACAATTCATGTGCATTGTTTAGCACATATAGTATAAAATTGATGAACCAAAATTATACATTGATTAATTCAACACAGTATTGCAATGGTCCTGTTTGTCTCTGAGGATCTTGGGATGACTTTGTAAGGTGTAAGTAAGCTTGTCTCTGACCCAGGGGTGCGGGTCATCATGCATGGAATCCTGTCTTGAGTCCAGGGGTGCAGTTTGTCCTGCAGTGAAATTCCTCTTGGGCCAAAGCTACAGGTCATCATACATAGAGACCCATCTCGGGCCCAGGGGTGCAGGTCATGTGCATGGGGGACCCATCTCAGGCCCAGGGATGCAGATAGTCCTTTACTGAGGCTTATCTGGGGCCTAGGGGCCCGGGTCATCATGCATGGAGGCCCATCTTGGGCCCAGGGGTGCAGGTCATCCTGTATCACAGCACTCTACTTTTCCCATAGCCTTGAGGTAATTCCCGAAACTCCTTCCCCTGAGCTATGGCTGCTCCGTCGTCAGTCCCTTGGAGCAGTGAGCAGCTCAGTGTCCTCCAGCAGTGGAAGAAGCTAAAACAATTTGGCCCCTTGCAAAGGAAAAATCTTCTAAAGAAAAGGGTATGGTGTGAGCCACAGTCACAGGCTTGTGCCTTGCTCTGCCCCCAGCCACTCAGCACCTGCTGCCTGGGAGCGCCCACAGGTAACAGGTGACTGAACGAGAAGTGAGGGCCAATAAGCCTGTGGAGCAGGGGCCAGGAGGCAGAGCGGTCTCCTCTGCACCCAGGTGCCCCGGGGGAGGGAGAGGACCTGCAGGGTTGGCTGCCAAAGCAGCCCTGATGCGTGCAACATCACACTGGCTCTCTTTCTACACACTCATCCTCCCAGAAGTTCACCAACTTCTCAGTTTTAAAAGACCCTGAGACGTATCTGCCATAAGTAACATTCCCAGATCCTGTCCTCAAAAAGGGACCAGAACTCTCTCTCAGGATTGGTGGGAATGCCTGAGATTTTAAGCCTGACCTGCTACTCAGGTGTGTTCCCTGAACAAGTGACTTGGTGACTTTACCTAACTCCAAACTGGGCGCTGTGACACCTGCTCAGAAGGGTCACTACAAAGGTCAAGCTGGTGTCTGTGAACCACCAGGCCCTGTGTCTGGCACCCGTGGATGCCCAGGAAACAGCAGTTGACATTCGTGTTTGTGTGTGTGCGTGTGTGTTTGTCTTTCCTTACCCAAGATAGGACTTGCATGGTTTACAAGGATTCAGAAATAAGACAAGGTAGCATGCATATAAACCAGGGCAAAAGGGGACAGAAGAAAAGGGAGGTCACTGAGTGGCGGTGGAGATCCGGCTGCAACTGCAGACAGTGGCCGGCTGCACAGGGGCTGCGTGTTCGGTTCTGAGCAGCCATGGGAGGAGGGACTTGCTGGCGATGGTTCCTATGGTGGGGGAGGGCTATGGCTCTTTCCAGGAGTTTGTTGGAATATGAGCGCTCACACTCCGAGTTCTCAGCCACTGTCCTCCTTTTCTTCTTTCTAGGCCAGCGGCAGAGTTTAGGAGGGAAGCTTTGAAATCAGACCTGGATTCAGACCCCAGCTCTGCTCCTTGTTAGCTGCAGAGCCCTGGGAGTGTTAGTCTCTCCGCGCTAACTTCCCATCCCCGGCTAGGAGCTATGAGATCTAAGCCCGGATGGAGCAGGGCTCCTGCCGAACTCCGGGTCCTGGGTGGGGTTCACCTTCCTGCAACACCCAGCTCCAGGGCTTTGGGGTTCTGCCACCTCACTCTTGCCTACAGGCGTCCCATCCCCCTTCCTGCTCTTCCAAGCTAAGTCACCTCTCCCCTCTTCCTAAGTGCTGGGGTGGGGGTTCTGAGCAGGCTGCTGGGTGGAGACCATGTTTGGCTGCTCATCTTCCTGTCTTTCCTGGGGAGGCCGCTGGCATGGAAAGGGCACTGCCGGGGCTTCGGCTCTGTCCCTGCTGCCTTTCCCAGAGGCCATGAGCCTTCCCGTTTGGCATCACAGTCGGCCCCAGGGAGCGCAGGGACGTGGGACTGAGCAGCGGCCACAGATGATGGAGGAATGGCTGCTTCTCCCTGGGCCTCCAGTACAGAGGTGAGGCTCAGAGGGAGCGGCTCACGGCTGAGCGAGGAAGGGAGAGGGCCCTGGGAGTCAGCGCGGGTGGGCTGGTTCTGGTGCCATGGCCTTGGGAGCCTCTGGGCCGCCTTCCCAGGGACAGGGGACGCTGTCCCCTCTCAGTGCTCCCAGTGCACTCTACAGCTCTCTGCCCCTGTGGCCTTTGCTTCTGAATGCCTGTATCTCCCAAGATTCATCCTGGACCCCCAGAGCAGGCAGGCCTGGTCCTGGCACAGAGCCAACCCCAGGACTGAGGCCCCCGCCAGCGTGGAGGACGCTGGGCCCACAGGTAGCCTTCAGACCTCTCCAGGGCCCCTGGCCTCTCTCTACCCTGGCCACCAGGAAGGCAGTGGGGGGCAGTGCTCTGGGGCCCAGAGACGCCTCATCTCCAGGCCTGGCCCTGCTGAGCACCAGGTCTCATCCTGTTATTGCTACAAGTTCTGCCAAGAACTGGCAGCAGCTGCCCTTCTGAGGGAAGGTTCTGGAAGGAGACTCCTCTGTACACTTCAGGAGACATGCAGCAGCCCGTGGCTGAAGGGACAGGAGCTGTCTGGGCTGGGCACACACGAGCTTCTCAGGCAACCTCGTACCAGCCCGTGGTGGGTACAGGTCCTTACAGCCTTTTAGAGAACAGAGACACAGGGGACATGTGGCTCCCTCAGGGCCGAGCAGATGTGGGGCGTCACCAGGGTGGGTCTCAATCCTTTCTGCTGCGGGGCTGTGCTCTTCTTGTGTGGAGAGCCGAGCAGCAAGGCCTCAAAGGGGCTGGCGCTGGGTCTCTGCGCTCTCACATCCCGTCGGGAGCCGAGGAGACAGCAGGAAATCCCTCCTTAAGCACCCATCCTGGCTGGTTCCAGCACGGAGCTCACCCTCAGCACGGCCATCCAGCAGGTCCTGAAAAGCACCGATTCAGCCAGCCCCACATGCTGTCTCTGTAATCCTCCCCGCAGCCGCCCATGGGGCTGGTTCAGTCCCCTTTCCTAGCTGAGAAGCTGAAGTTTAGTGTCGCTACAGCACGTGGCCCCAGAGGCACTGCTCCTTTAAGAAGTCAAACTCTCTAGCTTCTGATTCTCTCACCCTTACTCTTGCGGTGTATGTTTTGGGGATAGAGAATATACTCGTACTAATTTATACAGGTGCCTGTTATCTTACATTGTCCTTTGAAGGTTAAATTTCTGTAAAGATTGGGTTATGCAAAGTTATATACACCCATGACTTTAAAAGCCACTCAGGCCAGGCGTGGTGGTGCACGCCTGTAATCCTAGTACTTGGGAGGCTGAAACAGGATTGCATGTTCGAGGCCAGCCTCAGCAACTTAGCAAGGCCATCAGCAATCTAGTGAGACCCTGTTACCAAATAAAAAATAAAAAGGGTTGGGGTTATAGCTTGGAAGTAGAAATGACCCTGGGTTTAATCCCCAGTACAAAAATAAAAAAGCGACTCAGCCCCACAGGCATATCATGAGACCAGCAGTCCTCGCTCCCACCTCCATCACTCAGTCCTGGTCCTCAGAACTTCAGACATTCAGCTGTCTCTGCAGGTGTGTAAGAAATATGACTAAATGAATGCCAAGTAGCGTGTGCAGAGCCGGCCTGATGTTTTGGTGTTAGACGTCACCTGAGCACTTCTCTCCTCTCCTGTCATGGGCTCTGGTTACATCATCGGTGTCCTTCAGTTCCTTTTTATATGACATGGTGACCACTTTTCACAGCTGAGCCAAGTATGTACCATGGTTACACTACCTGCGTATAGTTTTTTTTTTAATTTCTGCCTTTCATAGAATTAATAATTGCCCTATTTTCTGATTGTTTATTGTTCTACGAACCTTGCATGAATTTTTCTTGAAGTTTCCAGAAGAGCCATGACACCCCTCTCAAGACCACCACATGCATCAACTAAGCTAGCAGTGCTGTTTGGTTCTTGGAGCCCTTTCTCCTGGACTCCTAGGATCCTCAGGCCAGCTTCTCGTTGGCCTGTTGTCCTCCAAGCCTGTCCCATGGCCCCGGTCCCTGCATGTTCCTCCCACCACCCTGGCATGCCCTTGGCCTCTCCTCTGTGCCAGTCGCTGCTTCTGCTGCCTTACCTCTTTCTTCATAGGTTTACTCCTTCACTTTGCTGGAGCACACCCTCTGCTGCTTTCCCAGGAAAGAATGCGTAGAAAAAAAATGTTTCCAAAATATTGCACACATATCTAACAACAATATATTTTGCTTCTTTCTTGAACTTAATGGATCACTTGGCTGGGTTTAGAATTTAGAATTCTCTTTCCCATGGAATTTTGAAGGTGTTGCTCCTGTCTCCCAGCTTCCGAAAATTGTGTCTTCTATCTTTCAAATGGATAGCCCTAAAAAGTGAGCTTCTAGTGTTTCTAGTGTCCTTCTGCCCTTTGAGTCCTGACTTGTGGCATTGTAGAGGGCCTTGACCCACTTTCTTTCTTTGGGAGCCTTTGGGTATCAACTCTTCCGTCTCCAATGTTCTGCAATTTCATGTAAAGTGTTCTGAAGTTGCTTTTTTGAAATTCATTTCTACGAGGCTCTCAATGGACTATTTCAGAAAAAAAGGACATTTTCTTTCATGATATCTTTACGAATTCCCTCTACCCTGTCCTCTGTTTTCTCTTCCAGAATGCCTGTGTCTTGGAGATTGGACTCCTTGACTTGTCCCTTAACGTCCTTTTCTTTTTTTCTTTTTTTTGTGGTACCGGGGATTGAACCCAGGGGTGTTCTACCTCTGCGCTACACCCCCGGCCCTATTTTTTTATATACTTTATTTTGAAACCGGGTCTCACGAAATTGCGGAGGGTCTCACTAGGTAGAGAGAGAGAGAGAGAGAGAGAGCGAGCTGAGGCTGGCCGCGAACCCAGATCCTCCGGTCTCCGCCTCCCAAAGTACTGGGATTACAAGCGTGTGCCACCATGCCCGGCTCCTTAACGTCCTTTTCTCTTTCCTTGTCCATCTCTTAGAATTTTTATTCTGCTTCTTGGGAAATGCCCACCATTTCACTTCCATTCCATACATTACATTTCTTTCCTTTCATTTTTAATTTCCAAAATTTCATCCTTGTTCTCTGTTACTTTTTATAG
This sequence comes from Glis glis, assembly GCA_004027185.1. Classification (NCBI taxonomy): domain Eukaryota; kingdom Metazoa; phylum Chordata; class Mammalia; order Rodentia; family Gliridae; genus Glis; species Glis glis. Next base: position 52,618 of record PVJS01004958.1, on the reverse strand, counting down.
CATCTTGTTCTTTCTTAATGGACTGACAATCTTTCCTTATCTCTCTGAGGATATTAATTACAGCTTCCTTTGAAGTTTTCTTTGTTCCCTGTATTGTCTCTGTTTTCCTATTTCTCTTGGTCTCTTTCATTTCAAAGGTTGTAAAGGGCTGTGTCTCTTGTCCGGATCCTACCTGAGAGCGAGGCCCAGGGGTGCAGGGCTGGGCTGACTACCTGGCGGGACCAACCCAGGTCAGGGTCCCTTCCTACTCTCGCAGTCCTCAGCCCTCTGGACTCGCATCTCCAGAGATCCCGGAGTGTTCTGGGTGGGCCGTGGACCTTCCTGTCAGTATCCTTGGAGCTGCGTCTGGGAAGGGGCCACTTCTGTCTCCAACTTAGTGTCTAGACCATGGCTGTCTAGACACTAGACTCATGTCTAGACATGAGTGCCGAAAACTGAAGAACCTCTGTGCTTACTGAGGTCCAGCCCTTTGGAGACTTTAAGCAGTGTTGTGCTGGTAAAAGTTATACCCAACTCTTGGGGCAGGTGGGGGCCCTGGTTTGTAGCATTTGCTGGTTTCTGAGATACACATACTCAGGTCCTCATACCCTTGGACTGTCAGCTGCCCTGGGCCTCAGGTGTCGTCACGTGGTCTTTCAGCGCACACTCCTGTGCTCACCCCGCCCACGCTGCTGGCCTCTGCCGCTTGGGTTCTTGACCCTACTGCCCCCGGGCAGGCGGTCCCTCGCTCCTCCTTGGTGTCACCTCCCGTGGCTCAGCTTTGGCTGTGGTGCTAAGGCAGCTGCCGTCATCCCTGCCCTATCTCCTCCCGGCGATCGGTTGCCCTCTCCCCCTGGCTGTCCTGCCCCTCTCCTGTGGCTTCACACCGTCTTTAGTCTGTCCCTGTCTCTTCCTGGGTTTCTGGAGGGAACAGAGATGAACGTGCGTGTTGGGTCTGTCTGTCTAAGCAGACTCTCCACATCTGTCTGTTTCCAGTCACCCAGTGATTCTGCATCCAGCAGGTGTGCCAAGGTGCCAGATGTGCCCATGGCAACCCCTGCTCTCAGAGTGCAGGGGAGGCGGGAGGAGGGTCAGGGGAGGCAGGAGGACGTGGGAGGATGTTCTGGAACACGATGCTCATAAGGGGCTGTGCAGACCTCAGGGTGCCGGCATGTAGGTTGCACCTTGTCTCTGGGCGCTGTATGGGGACCTGTTGTGGCCTCTTCAGTGCGGGGGATTGATGTAGAGGTGGGGGTCACTGTGGTCATAGAGGTGACAGTGCCTTTGGGGGCAGTGCTGGCTGCCACCTGGAGACTCCAGCGGGATCTTTGGTGCCAGCTGGAGAACTCAGGCTTGTACCCCGCATTGCAGTGGGACAGAGACTGACGTCAGGGCGAGCGCCCAGGACTCGTTCTGCAGTGAGCTCCGCACCCGACTGGCATCCGCACTGAGTGATTCCATAGCTGTCCCTGATCTGGCCAGGAAACTGCCTGCTGGCTCCTGGGGAGTTTTCTGCAATTCCTCAGCTCCCTCCCCCCCAAGCACAGGTGACAAGGGCCACTTCTCTCCCAGCCACTGTGCCAACGAGTCAGCGTGGTGCTGACGCAGCGGCTCAGGCCACTCAGCGGGGTCTGCCTTGGGACCAGGCTGTGAAATCCACCTTAGAGAGGGCTTCTGTACAAGCCAAGGTGACTTCTTGCTCCCTTTTGTGACAAATGCTCCATGGGTTGTACGGCTTGACAGTTCTTTCCTTGTCCTTGAAGGGCCCTCAGGTCAGATGTTTTCAGGGGTGAAATATCGCAGTGGGTAGGCAATCTGCTGTGTGTCCTTATTGGAACCTGCATCGGTGCCAGGTGGAGAGAACGCAGAGAATAGGATCAGGGCGTCCCCTCCGGGGCCAAGAGCGATGAGACAAGTCCACATAAAACCCGCCCGTGTGTGCTCATGGAAGCATGAGTCAGAATAGCCAAAAATAAGAAGCAGTCAACCGACATGCCCATCACCTGATGGACAAGCAGACAACTTTTAGGACAGCCGGACGTTGGAGTATTACTCAGTCATAAAAAGGAAGGAAGTGCCGACATATGTTAAAATATCGATGAATATACAGTACTTGGTAGGATATTATAGGACAGTCATAGGTTGAGACCAGTGCGCCGTAACTTAGTGAGACCCTTTTTCAAAAACAAAAATATTTAAAAAGGGCTGGGGGTGTAGCTCAGTGACTCCAGGACACACACACACACACACACACACACACACACAAATATGGATGAATGTTAAAAAATATTCTGCTAAGCAAAAGAAGCTAGACAGAAAAGGCTGCATGTTATATGTCCCACTTCCATGAAACATCTAGAATAAGTAACTTCATGGAGATAGAAAGTAGAGTAGCAGCTATCAGGAGGGTTAGAGGGGAGCTGGGCATGGTGGTGCACACCTGTAATCCCAGTACCTGGGAGGCTGGGACAGGAGGATCACAGGCTCAAGGCCAGTCTCTGCAACTTAGTGAGGCCCTGTTTCAAAATAAAAACAATTTAAAAAGGGCTGGGGGTGTAGCTCGGAGGTAGAATGCCCCTGGGTTCAATCCCCAGAATGAAGAAGTAGGAGAAGGAGAAGAGGAGTTGGGGTGACTGCTGATGGGAATTGGGTTTCTTTTAGGAGAGATGGAAATATTCTGGAATTAAATAGTGCTGATAGTTGCACAACTCTGTGAATATACAGAAAGAAAACATATTGAATTATAGACCCTCAGCGGGTGGATTGGATGGTTTGTGAAATGTATTTCAATAAAGATGTTAAAAATAATTTATAAGGCAGGCACAGTAGCCCACACCTGTACTGGGAGGCTGAGAAAGGAGGATCACAGGTTCAAAGCCAGCCTCAACAACTTAGCGAGACCCTGTTTCAAAATAAAAAAATAAATAGGGCTGGAGGTGTAGCTCAGAGGTAGAATGCTCCTGGGTTCAATCCCCAGTACCAAAAAATAATAATAATATTAATAATAATTTTTAAAAGTCCAGCAGAACTCAGTGGTGCCTTCCGTGACCTGTGGACTCTCTGACCTTAGAGTAGCTCCTTCAACTTCCCGCCTCTTGCCGCCTTCTTCTGTCCACGACAGGCTCATGACACCCAGCTATATAAAAAAATGTTTGCCCACATTTTTTGGAGACCCTTGCTGTGTGTGGGGAAATCCCTTAGTACAGCGCATCCCAGGTAATCAGTCAGACTCTGAGCCTTGGATTCCTAGTGGTAGGAATGACGGCAGAGGTCAAATCCTGCAGATTTATGTTTAGTACCTTGCACAACTCGCGGCATATAGAAAGCTTTTGGTTCATGCTCTGTTCTCTTAGAGCTACATTTTCGAGCCCTTGAATGTTCTACTAAGGAGTTAGGGCTTCATTCTGTAGTGTGCCACACGTACGCGGTTACCTCTGAAGGTATCATTATACGGCTATGACATGATTGTAGGTTAGCTTTAACCAGGCATTTATGCATTGAGATACTTACAGGCTTGGATCGCAGTCCAGCCCAGAGGGGACCTCCTGATACTTTAAAGCACGTCCTGCGCCAGTCTTGGCTCAGTGGAGTAGAGTCCATTCTTATAACTGTTCTCTGAGGCCAGAGCCTCTGGATATGTGGTTGGTCTTTTGTAACACAACCTGTTCACTTCTACTAAGGACCCCTTTTGTAATTCCTCCCCTGGACTCTGCATTTTGAAAAGTTTTATCTATCAAAATATATACTACTCGAAAGTAATTCACTGGCCCTGCAAAGCAGAGAAGGTTAGCCCTGTTTTACAGAACCAAAGTGTCCAGCACTGTGCCTAGAACATTCTGGGTGCTCCAGAAGTATTCTCTCAGCAAGCGAGAGAGCAAGGAAATGGGCCCTGGCACATCTGAGGCTCCAAGGAGTTCCTGGAGGGTTCTGTAAGGGTTGGCTGCTCAGATAAGGCAAGGAAGAGCTTCAGTCTGACCACTGTACCCCAACTGGTGCACAGTTTGGGGATGCCTCGCTCAGGCCCCATCACGCCCCAACCTGAGGATTCCTCCCTGAGACAGGGGCTGGGTGAGCTCATGTGTGGGAAGCACTGGTGTGGCTGCCCGGGGACAGGCACGGCTGGGCAGTAGGAGGGTAGCCTGGGCTCAGCTCCTCTGCTCCCAGCTGTGAGGGCCAGGCCACCTCCTGGGAAGTGCCACACCCTGCCTGCGAGGTGGGTCCCCTGAGCACAGCAGTGCATGTAAGGCCTGTGGTGAGACCGCGGAGGCCCGCGCTGCCCCTGGTGGAGGTGGGAAGGCTGCATGGTGTTTGCAGACTCCAGGACCGCCTGGGGGAGGTAGACAGGGAGCCTCTTGGCTTCGTATGTGACATCCCCACTGAAAGCACCAGCAGCACATTTCAGAGCCGTGGATTTTCAATGGCTGCCACAGTCATGAAGTGAAATCCCCCGGAGGCCCAGCCTCCCTCGGAGGTAGCAGAGAGAACAGAGGCTGGAGCGTTATGTCCATGTTGAGAAACAGACCTGCCTCCCAGCCTCAGGAGGAAGAGGGGCAGGTCTTTGGAAAACACCCCACTGGTAAATCAGGAAGGAGATGAAAGTTCGTTGATGCTCTAACATGCGCAAGTTCCCGGCTGAGCCGTGTGAACGCTCGAGCACTCAGCGCGCTGGGGTCTGTGTGTGCGCATATGAGCGTCACGCCACTCGCTGTCTGAGGCCCCAGGCCAGTCCCCGGCTTGACTGTCCTGCACAGAGAGCAGTTCTGGGTGGAGGCGTCTCTGCAGCTGCACTGTCTGGGCGTCCCCTGGCGCTTTGTGAGGTCAAGCAGAGATGGGAGCCCCTTTACCACCTCTTGTGGGCAGCAGCACAGGGCTTGGGCTGCCAGACTAGCTGCTCTAAAGTGTCCTGATGCTACTCTCCTGAGAGCGTGGAAAGAGCCTGTCAGGGCTCCTAGCAGCACACACACACATGCACTCACACACATACACACACACACACCAGCATACATACACAGAACACACACATACTCACATACATAACACATGGCCACACACACTACACATGAGCACATACAACACAGACTCACATGCAAAAAACACAAGCACACCTAGACACACATAATACACACATAGAACACGTATTCACACACACAACACACTCGCACACAGGTTCCTCATGCCACACCCTGCAGGTGCTTACGGTGCGAAGCTCTGATTTGCTCATCAGAGACCGGCTCCGACTCCTAGAGGCAAAGACAGACATTTATTTTTCCAAACAGAATGTTCTGCACAGACTGCATCCCCATCATCCTCAGAAATAAATACAGTTGACGTCTTGCCCGTAAAAGGGACCGTCACTCAGCTCTCCTGTGTTGGGCTAACAGAGGCATCTTACGGGATTGACAGCTTGCAGTCACTATGCGATCTCATCTTCACAGCTATCCTGGGACCCGCTTAGAACCATCCCTACTGTAGAAACTGAGTCCAGGGTCCCACGGGATGGCGGTAGGAGCAAGGGTGAGATCCCTCTTCTGACCATAGTTCTCCTGCCCTGTCCCAGTGCCCCTCATAGGTCCTTGGGGACCTCAAGTCCCCAAGGGACCCTTTCCCCCCAAACACAGTGCTTCTCCTAGTCTCCCCTCTGCCCAGGCCCCTTGGGACCAGTAAATGTGGCAGAAACGAGCTGCCACCCTTCCCTCCCCGTGTCTCTACCCTGTGATTAGCTGGGCACACTGCTCCGAGTGCATTTGTGCCAGGGCAGGTCCTGTCCCATGCTCCCCTCCTGGCATGGAGAGGGCGCCTTGCAAACCTGTGCTGAGCTGAGCCAGGCTGTGTGGGACACCGAGGGGAGGGGAGGAGTTGGGGAGGGGCTGAGCCAGGCAGGAACTCAGCGGCTGATTCCTAGTGGGCTCCCAACCGTGCAGCTGCTTCTGCTAGGAGCACCCAGGCAGGAAAGACCCCTGGCACCCTGCAGGGAGGTCCACAGGCTGCTTCCACAGGCCGGGGGTCTCCCGGGCGGGGTGTGCAGGCCTGATCCTGGACTAGAAGAGAACTCAAGTGCGGCTTCTGCAGCAGGCGGAACCAGCTTCAGTGTTTGCAGGCTTGGCGAATCCCACTGATTAGCTAATTGGCACTTGGGAGGTTGGGATAAAGAGCCACCATGAAGAACAGCAGAGCTGACAGAGTCGTCAGTGTGATTTCTGGTGGTTCCCACCCAGAAGTCTAAATTCATGCTTCCGGTCAGGACAGCAAACCCTGGCTGCCCCCCACACTCCTCTCCCCACACCCCCTACCTCCCACACACCCCACTTTCCCATCCCTCTTTCACAGCTCATTGTTCGAGCTTAGAGTCTTCACCTAGAGGGGGGCAGGCAGGTGCAGGAGCCCCGGAACCACCCCACCCACAGCAGAGCTTCCCGGCTGTGTGCGTGTCATCAATCTGTGTGTTGTGTCCCGACCACTTTGCAGTGTGATTGTTGGTTTATGCATCTCCTCTTATGGCCCCTTCACTACACTAGCCAGCCTTGTAGTCAGCCTTCCTGTGTTCCCTGTGGAAAGATCCAGAACCTTTTCCATTCTATCCCCTATCTTGCGTGACTCATAGGAAGTTGTGTGTGATTTACATTAGGAGTCAGGAGGACAAGCCCTGTCTTCTCTCAAATGATGGGCCCGTTTCCTCTCCTGGTGGTTGGAAGCAAACTCCATTAGGGCTTTCTTTATATACAGGCCCAAGAGGCCCTGAGCCAGGTCACAGCAATGGTGTGGAACTCAGTGGTCTTGCCTAGGACCAAAATAGGCCCACATATGATGGCGGCTCACAAGTACCTGTCCTTCTGTCCAGCTGGTATATTTATCTGCCTCTATTTATTTGTGCTCTGTCACCTCTACTAGAATGTATGGGGACAGTATTTGTTTCTAACTCCATCCCCAGTATCTAATGTAGTGCCTGGCCTGCAGGAGGAAGGCAGTATGTATATTTGTTCAGATTGCCCTGTTCACACCTTGGCTTTGGCTCAGTGGTACTGATTTCAGACTTACGGCTCTAGATCTGTAACGGGATGAACTCCTGTTACTTCAAGTCACACAGTTCCTGGGGAACCAACTCAGGAGGCCCCTGGGATCCCATTACATGTTCCCATGTTGATTCACATAGGATGGCCAGGACCTAACATTTCAGAAGATCACCAGCTCACACCATCGCTGACGAGTCACAGTTGATCACACCCTTGCAGGGCTGATCTCTTTCAAAGCACAGATCCTGAGATGGCCACACCTTGAACACCCCCACACAAAACACGTGTACACACACACACACACACACACACACACACACACACACGCACCACCCCATCTTCAGAAAAACCAGACAAACAAATAGGAGCCACCATTGCTGTTCAGGTCTTCTCATCCTGGGTTGGTACAACAGTCTCCTCTAGTCTCTTTATCTCCAGAATCTTCTCTTTAGGACACTACAGTAGTATTTCTACATCCCAGCTCTGTTTAAAAGTCTCTATTGCCATATGATATCATTATTAAAAAAATCAATTATATTTCTATATACTGGTGGTATCAGGAAAACAATGTCATCTACAATAGTGGCAAAAGATTAAAATACTTAGAAATCTAATACAAAAAGTGCAGAAACTTCTCTGTAGAAAGAAATGAAAGAAAATCTTTAAAACCCTAAATAAATAGGAAGATATCCTGTGCTTATGGATTGGAAGATTAATTTTGTTAAGATGGCAATAATCCCGAAGTTGATCTACAGATGCAATCCAATTTATGTCAAAACCCCAGCTGGCTTCTTGGTAGACAGTGACAAGCTGCTGATCCTAAAATTCATCTGGAAATTCAAGGGGACTCAGAACAGCCAAAGTAATCTTGAAGAGGAACAAAGTTGGACAATTCACATTGCCCAATTTCCAAAGTAACTACACAGAGCCATAATAATCAAGACAGTGCGATACTGGCATAAGGATGGACATATAGATCAATGTAATGAGATTGAGTGTCCAGAAATAAACCCTGAATTTATGGTCAATTGATTTTCACCAAGCGTGCCAAGACAATTTAATAGAGGAATTTAATAATTTTCAACAAACGGTGGTTGAGCAACTGGGTATCTGAATGCAGAATAATGAAAATGATCATCAGATACCTAAATCTAAAAGCTTAAACTATAAAACTCTTAGAAGAAAACACAAGGGTAAGTCTTCATGACTTTGGAGTTGGCAATGGTTTTCTAGGTAGAATACCAAAGTATAAGCAAAAATAGGTAAATTTGACTTAATCAAAATTAATAATGTTTGTGCTTCTAAGGATACCATCAAGAAAGACAACCCACAGAGTGGAAGAAAATATTTGCAAATTGTACGTTTAACAAGAGATTGGTATCGAGAATATATAAAGAGTTTTGACAACTCAACAATTAAGAAGGATGAATAACCCGGTTTAGAAATGGGCAGAGGGCTTGAGTAGACATTTCTTCAAAGAGAAATAGAAATGACCAACAGGCACATGGAAAGATGCCCGACATGATGTGTTAGTGATGTGGGAAATACGAATCAAAACCGCAGTGAGAGGTACCTGTCTCCAGCCAGGATGGCTAGAATGGAAAAGACAGCTGCTAACAGCGCTGTTGACCATGAGAACTTGGTTCCCTCGTGCGCTGCTGGTGGGAATGCAAAACAATGCTTTGGGAAGCAGCTTGGCAGTCCTTCAAAAGTGACAGGGACCACCTGACTCAGTTGTCCTACTCCTAGATACAAACCCAGGAGAACTGAGACACATGTTCACACAAAAGTGTGCACACGAATGTTCATAGCAGCGTTTTTCATAATAGCCAAAAAGTATGGTACAGATGTCCACCAGCTGATAAAAAGATAAACACAATATGGCTTATCCATGTAATGGGATATTATCAGACATAGAAAGGATAAAGAACCCACACATGCTGTGACATGGATGACCTTGAAACCATTACGCTAAGTGGAAGAAGCGGGTCCCCAAAGGTCACATATTTATGATTCCATTTACATGAAGTGTCTAGAATAGGCAAATCTGTAGAGACAGCAACTCACTAAGTGGTTGCTGACTGTGGGATGTGGAGCGGCTGGTGCCTCCCTGCTCCTGAGCATGCGTCACAGAAGCCAGACCCCAGGCCGGAGCCACCGCCCCACCAGATGGCTGTGGCTGCACTCCCTTCACGGTGCTGCTGTAGACCTGGAGCCCGGCATCACTGCCCGGGGCCCTAGGGGCAGAGCAGAGCAGGGTCCTGCCTAAATATATTCAGATTTTGTGAATATATTTGTGAGAGTACAGAAAGGAAGTGTCCTGAGCAGTCTCCCCATATTTCTCTTCCTCCTCCTCTTCCTCCTCCACCTTGTCCTCCTCCTCCTCTTCCTTCTCCTTCTCATCCTCCTCTTCCACCTACTCTTCCTCCTCCTCTTCCTTTTCCTCCTCTTTCTCCTTCCTCCTCCTCCTCTTCTTCCTCCTCCTTACCTTCCTCCTCCCCATCTTCCTCCTCCTCATCCTCCTTCTCCGTCTCTTCCTCCGTCTCCTTCTCTTCCTCCTCCCCCTCCTTGTCCTCCTTTTCCTCCTCTTCATCCCCCTCTTCCTCCTCATCCCTCTCTTCTTCCTTCTCATCCCCCTCTTCTTCCTCCTCTTCCTCATCCTCTTCCTCCTCCTTCTCTTCTTCATCCTCCTCTTCCTCCTCTTCTTCCTTCTCTTTCTTCTCCTCCTCCTCCTCTTCTCCTTCCTCCTCCTCCTCTTCTTATTCCTCTTCTTCCTCCTCCTCCTCGTCCTCCAAGCCCATGCACTTGCTGAGCATATTTGGCGTGGCCTTCTCCTGTGTGGTGTTTGCTCAGCCACTGCCCACCATGGGGCATTCGTGCACTGTGACCCCAGTCCCCTCCCTGTGCCACTCGGAGGCTCGATCTCAGCATGTAGTTGGCTCGTGCTTGGCTGAGTTTCAGTCGCAGGGGTCTGCTCCCCGCCTGCCTCTCACTGGACCCAGGGGCGCATCGTGCTGGCTCTGATGGCTTCCGGCACTTCAGCTGTGCACGCAGGGTTTCAGGTTAGGTCATGGATGCTTCCTCAGGGAACTAGAAGGCTACACCCTGATGCTAGACTCTGGTTGTAAGTACTCACCAAAATGTCCAACCCCTGACGACGTCACTCTTCCCGCCACCCCCACCGGCCCTCCCTGTGGCTTCGATGACAGACCCTATCAGCTGCATTGCCTAGGAATTAAGCCCTGTGTGGCTCCGGAGAAAGCTGAGTTTGGAGCGTGGAAGCACAGGCTGCTGGAGCGGCAGGGTCCCTGGGGATCATCTGGTCTGACTCCCCATCACATAGGCAGTGTCTGGAGGTCTCCATGTCCAGGAGAAGCATGGAGTTGACTGCAGACACAGAATGGCTGTCTGCGATCCCAGCTTCACGGTGGCGCCCTGCGTTCTACTGCGAGGGCTGGAAAGGGGGTCCTGAGGAGGAGGTAAACCTGGCAAAGGAGCACGAGTACAGGATCTATGTTGATCCTGGACCCCTGAACTCCCCTCCCCATCCCACCATGGCTGTGGGAGACAGGGGCCAGGTCTCCCAAAGCGCCCCCCACACAGCTGGTGCTTGGCAAGCGCTGGTTCCTGTCCTTTGGTCCCTGTGCTCTCTGGGTCTAGGAGAGGAGCTGGGTGCTTGCTGTCATGCCGTGGGCCTGGGGTAGGTGACCGGTGGCATGGACAGAGCTTCTGCCATCCACATGTGGCCTTAAAAGCACAAAGCAGTCTCGGCAATGCGACGCTGCTTGCCACCACACAGTCTGTGTGTCTTTATTTATACCTGTCCCTGCCAGAGCCTCTGGGTGGGGGGGGGCGCACAGGCTCTGCCACCAAGAGCTGCCAGGCAGAAGCCACAAGAGAGGGGAGGGCATGGGAGGTGGGGAACGGCCGAGAGGATGGCCAGGTAGTTTCCCTGCTCTGGGGAAATACACAGGTGCTAGACAGGTCACACCCGGGCTCCCAAAGTTCATCCCTGAGGTGGGCCCAGCACCAAGGGCTTCATGCCTGCTGTGTTTGGGGTCCTGCCTGGCGGTACCACATGGAGCCCCCCGCATACCACAGCACATGGCTCCGTGAAGTACTCGTGATGGAGTCCAGTTGCCTTTGTAACTGGAACACCGTTTGGCCACAAAGCCCTCTTTCCGTGGTACACTGTCTGTGGACAGTGGCCTCAGGAGACTGCCTCAGACTAAGTAATAGCCGGAGGCCTCTATAGATCAGCTACAGATGACGGAGGCTGGCGGCCTCCAGGGAGAAGGGGAGGCACCGTCCGTTCCCTCAGTACGTTGTTAGTAGACACCGAGGTCATGGTGCCGGGTAGGGTTCTGGGTACTGGGCACACAGTGGGGCCACAGTCTGCTCTCCTGGAGCTCATGGCACAAGGGGGACAGGACAAGCATGGTGCTATATGGAGTCTGGTGGCCCGAAGCACCGAGACACAGCAAAGCAGGGTGAGGGGTCGGGACGGAGGCGAGGGAGGCAGGGAGGCCATCTCGGGGAGGCCTCTCCCAGGAGAGCTGCAGGGAGCAGAGCCCCTTCAGGTCCCCTCCGTGGGTCACTGTAGCCTCTCCCTGCCCCCTCTTGTCATAACCAGGGCTCAGACTCAGACAGTCTGAAATTCCAAGGTGGACCTGCGGTCCTGCCTCCCCCTCACCATCTCCCATGTGGGCCCAGCCCTGCTCACACCAGCGCTCATCCACGCACATGGAGCCTCATGGACATGTTCTGATACTGTCCAGCCATGGTGGACAGGTGGATGACCACCCAAGGGCCTGTGATCAGGCCCCTGGAGCTGACTTGGCCACGAATCAGCTCCGTGAGTGAGGACGTGCGTGGGACCCTGGGCATTGTCTCCAGGCTGGGAGCTTCAGAGATGAGCGTGCAGCCCCCCTGCCCCCGAGAGAAGTGAGCCCGCCCCTCACCGCTCATTCATCAGACACCCCTAAACATATCTCTATGCCCATTGCTGGGATGGCGTAGGGATGTGGAGATGCCAAGGGCTCCATCCAGGACAGACCCACAGGGACTGACGATGATGGCCCAGGTGCGGGGCCTCCCCCCATCAGCACAGGGTGCAGTGGGGTCCTGTACTCGACACCCCCCATCCCTTGCTGGAGAACAAAGCGCCCTTGTGTTCTCATTTATTCTCCGATCAGCTTTTGAAAATCTAGGTGGTCAGCTGAGAACTTCAGAATTGGATTAGCGGAGCTGTGCTCTTTCCCGTCAGCGTTAGCAGAGCTCCTGGGTTCCTGTTCAAACAGGGCTAAACTTATCTTTCAGAAAATAGACTGTTTTTGAGGCCTAATCATAGGCATTAGAGCCATTAATTAGTGATAAGATTCAATTTCCCGGCGTCCTTGCCTGTGTGTGTGTGTGTGTGTTCTGATGTAGAGATTGCGCCGTGAGCATTTTCCACAGATGCATCTACAAAGCACCTGCTGTCCCAGCCGGGCAGCGACACGTCGTAATGTTCCCCAGCCCGGCCAGGCCCCAAATAACCCCATTACCAAGAAGGATGATCCGCTGCCAAGGTCCTGCCCGCAGGTTGGGAGGGGCGCCGGAGGTGAGGGCGGGAGAGGGCAGCCAGCGGAGCCCTCCATAATCCCATTACTGATTCCAAATGTTCCAGCCAGGCCTGTTAATAAAATGGATGTACCAGTCACCGAGTGGACATCTCTCTCCGCTCTAGATGGCTACTGTTTTGTCCTCCCTCAGTAACCAGCATCTCTCAGGACCAGCATGTGCTTCTGGGTCACGGGTGGCTTCGTCCTTTGTCCCAGCCCTGCACACTCAGGAGCAAATAGTTAGGAGCAAGTGCACAGTGGGAAGATGGGAGTCTGGGTACCCAGACTCCAGAGGCTGCTACCTGACACTGCACCTGCCTAGGGTGCATCATATTCCCCCAACCTCCTGGCCCTGGCCCCCCACATGGGTGTGAGCCTCCTGACCACACAGGTGTACTGCCAGGTCACAGGAGCTGGTGGCCCTGACATGCCGGGCCTGTAGGAAGCCCTGGAGATGGCACACCTCGTCCCCATTATAAAGTGCAGTTCAGCTGGGTTGTGATTTCCGTAGCTTGGAGAGGCCATGTCTACACAAGTGTGTGAAGACAGGTCTGAGCCCACTCCGAGGGCCAGCTGTGGGCGTGCGGTCAGGGCAGCGTGCATATCCAGGGCCATGTCTCCACTGGCTTGCCCGCGGCCACACCACGCCCCAAAGGCAGTCTGGAGCTTCGTGCAGGCCCCGGGACCTGCCCCCTACCCCGGCCTTGTGTGCTCAATGCAGATGTGGGTCCCACCAGGTGTGGCTGCTTGTCCGGGTGCCCTGCCGGAAAGGAGGAGACGGCAGCAGTGGACGTGCAAATCCTTAGGAGAAGGGTGCCCTTTCCCAAATGAGCGCCCCAGGCTGGTATTTCTGGTGCATTTTGTATAATTTTGTCGTGTTTAGATTAACATGCATGCTGATTTCAGCTGTACTGTGTCTTCGTTCCTGGTACTTTGTTTACATCTTAGTGCACAGAATGTTTCTCAGATTAGAAAAAATCAAGTACTTAGTTTTTTGGCTTTTTAAAAACAAAGTGCTCTCCGTGTAGACTTTGCATGCAAGCCTGCTTGGTGTGGTCCGTACAGGGCTGTCAGAGTGCTGCGAGCTTGGCCCCATGTCTGGTTTTGTCCCTGGGACACCAGGAAGCTTGTCCCACCCTGCCCCAGGAAGGCAGATGGCCTCGGGGGTCAAGTGTAACTTGAAGGTCATGGTGAGTTGGTTTTGTGTGCTGGGTCTCCTCCATCACGCTTGGCTCTGGAGTTGCCCTGGGCTCCCTCCCCTCTCTCTGTCTGCTCCGCTAGCTGTAGTTCTTTGCCTGAAGCCAAAGCAGGTGGTGGATGGAGCCCAGCCCAACACAGGCCCAGGACCTGCGGGAGGGGAGCTGGGGCCCCTGTGTACATGCACAGGAGGTGCCACCCCTGGGGATGCTGGCTTTGCAGCCTGGCTGGGCTGGGTGCCAGCTGCACACCCCGGGGGAGGCCCTCACCCACTCTGAGCCACAGTCTGCCCCAGAGAAGGTGGAGTCACGGCAGTCCATCCCAGGGTGGCTGTGAGGAGCCTGTGGGACAGCAAAGCAAGTGGCCAGGGCAACATCTGACACAGGGTGGCGGCCGCCATTCTACATGGTGGTGGCTGTTGTGAGGCGTCTGTCAGACCCTGGCTCCAGGATCTGTGGCATTGCCCAAGCAGTCGCTGTGGCCTCAGGGCCGTGGGCTGCCCGCTGCCAGCATGCCAGGGATGAGGGCCCCAGGAAGGTCCCACACGGGGCCCTCCGTTCCTGCGGCTCCCTCCCCAGCAGCCGTCTTTGCCCTGCCTGATCGTTAACAGTTTTGACAGGCCAGGCTATTTTTAGAAACCCGTTCCCACTCCTTTTCCCTGTGGGAAAAGGAAAGCAAGTTAGATTTTAGAATTAACCCACCGCCCTCCCCTCCGCCAGCCTGGCTAACACATACACATCCACTCTGGAGGGAGGCTCTGCAGCAGGGTGGCTGGAGGGGCGCTGTGGGGGTCAACCCAGGCTCGGCCGAGGCGCTGGGCTGTGTGGTGGGCAGAGGTTCTGTTAGACGGGCCCCCTCCTGCTCCTGGTCCAGCACCCAAGGGGTGGCCACATGGTCACCCTGAGTGGTAGGCTGGCAGCACAAGGAAACCACGGCAGTGGGCCCTCCTCACCTCCCCCAACACCTCTTCCACAAGAGCTCTTCCACACCGCAGCCAGTTTGGTCCTGATAGTAACCTTAGGAAAGAGGCTGAATCAAACGCTTCACCCCCTCGTTACCGGGAACAAGGCTCGAGTCTGGTCTCGTGATGAAATCAATGTTTTCTCAGTCACTCCTCTTAGACCCAGCCTCCCCTGGGGTCTGGGGACACCCTATGGTCCCTGAACAGAAACTTGCCACGGGCACCATGCCAGGTGCCACCTGACCCAGTTCAGGGAGCCTGAAAAACAAGAGTTAACTCAAAAGGAAAATTTAAAGTCAAAGTTAAATAGTCACCCATTTTTAACAATGAACTTGACAGATTTAGAAAAAAAAAATTGTAAGTGTTTCAGTGTCTTTGGCTTGATGAGTTGCATATAAGGGTCCTCCTGAGTTCCCATCCCAGGGTAGCAGTGGCAGATGGGCAAGCTGGGTTCCAGCTCCCCAGCCCCGCCCCCGCAGTGAGACCTCAGGAGGAACTCCCCCTCTGACCCCGTGGTCCCAGGTCCCATCCTTTAGGTGGCCTGGTGGCGCCCTGATTTCCAGGGTTGGGGGAGAGACTGCAGACAAGCTCGAGCCTATAGCGGACCCTGCCTCGCCCCATCTCTGCCCAGGCTGCAACAGACACAAAACAACTCAGTGCCTCTGAACAAGATCTTCCCTTGTCAAATGCAGATTAGGAGTGGCTAGACATTTCCCTGCACCTTGACCTACCACGTGGCCATAGTCACTCATCTCTGCCAGACTGCCGCTTTTCATAGACACGGCACAGCCTTCCCGGGTGTGGGTAGAAACGAAGGCAAGCATGGGGGTGCGGGGGCTGATTAGTGTCTGGATTTTTTTTAAACAGCTTTGTTATGGTCTAATTGACACACGGTAACTAAACGTGGTTGCAGTGTTTCACAATCAGGGTGATGAGCTCTCCCCTCTCCCAGGCTTCCTCTCGCCCTTCTGTAACATCTCCTTCCACCCCTCCCACCCCTTTCCCAAACAGTCACTGATCTGTTTTCCCTCACTGAAGATAACCACACACTTTTTTCCAAATGAGACCATTCTCTTCCACGCCTGGGTTTATATAAATGAACTCATGTGCTATATACTTTTTTCCCCACTGACTTCTTTCATGTTGCATAGTTATTTTGAGATTCATTTATATTTTTGTGTGTATCAATAGTTTGTTCTTTTTTATTGCTGAGTAGTATCTCACTGTATGCATATAGCATAACATTCTTTGTCCATTCACTTGGTAGCTCTTTGGCTTGCTCCCAGTTTGGGGCTATTTCAAGGAAAGCAGCTACTATGATTATTTGTATAAGCATCTTTATGTGGCCACGTGCTTTCAGTTTATTTGGAGTAACTAGGAATGGAATTGCTGGGTCACATGGTAGTTGTATGTTTATTTTTTACAAAACAGCCAAACCGTCTTCCCATTTCACATTCCCACCAACGGTGAGTGAGAGTTCCAGTTCCTCCATGCCCTCACCAGCACTTGACAGGGTCGTCATCTTCGCTTTTGCCAGTGGCTGTCCTCATAGGTATGAAGTGCATCTCACTGTAGTTTTAATTTGCAGTTCCTTGCTGACTAATGGTGTCTAGCATTCTATCCTATTTGCTATCCCTATATCCTTTTTAGTAAAGAGTCTATAATCTTTTGTCCGTTGTCTTCCTGTGTTTTTCCTTATTAACTTTTGAGAATGTTCTATGTACTATGTGTAAATTCCTTTGTCAAATTTGTGATTTGCAAACATATCCTTGAAGGCTGTATTTTGTCTTTTCATTCTCTTCATAGCGTCCTCTGAGAGAAGTGTTTAATTTTTAAATCTAGTCTACCGTGCTCTTCTGTCAAGGAGTGCACTTTTGGTGTCCTAGCTAAGAAATCCTAGCCTGACCCAAGGTCACAAAGTCTGTCCCCCATGTCTTTCCAGTTTTATTGTGTGAGGTTTTCCATTTGCGTCTCTGACTCATTTTGAGTTAATATGTGTATATGGTACAAAGGATGGGTTGGAGTTCAATTTTCTCATGTTTCACATTCCATTTAGCACCCATTTGTTGGAAAGAATCTTTTCTTGACTGACTTGCCTTTGTATATTTATAAAACGTCATTTATGGGTCTATTTCTGGACTATTCTGTTTTATCGATCTGTTTTGTCTCCAAGCTCATACCTCATGGTCTTAATTATTGTAGCTGTATGAGAATTCCTAAAGCCAGGTAATATTTTAACTCTTCTAGGTTTTTTATTTCCATAGGAATCTCCTAATCAGTTTGTCACTTTCGATTTTAAAAAAAAAGCTTGCTGGAATTTTGATTTGACTTAGGTTGAATATATGCTCAGTTTGGGTGGAATTCACATCTTAATACCAAATTTTCCATAGTGGAGGATGTCTCTCCGCTAAGTCATCTCTAATTTCTCTGGGCCGTGTTTGGCATGCAGTTTTCCATGTAGCAGTCTTGCACACCGTCTGTCAGATTTCTCCCTAAGTATTTCATATTCTTTATGTTATTGAAAATGATATTATATTTTAAGTTTTAATCTCTAATCGTCTGTTGTCAGCACACAGGAATACAATGGGCTTTCATATGTTGATCTTATACCCTACAACCTCCCTAAGCCCATTTTTCAGTTCTAGTAGCTGCTTTTATAGGTTGCATGGAATGTTCTACAAAATCGAGGAGCGTGTCATTTCAGGATAAAGACAGTTTTACTTCTTTTCCAGTCTGATGAGTTTTATTCGCTCCTTCCCTAGCACTCCCTAGTCCTTCCAGTGCTGTGTTGAATAGGAATGCTGGGAGTAAGACATTTTGCCAGTTTCTGATCTCTGGGGGTGCACAAAGTCTTTCGCCATTGACTATGATGTTTGTAGCTTTTCAGAGATGCCCTTTATTCAATTGAGGCTGTGCTCTTCCCTCCTGGCTTGCTGAGTTTTTATCAGGAGTGAGTATTGGACTGCAGCAAGTGCTTTTTCTGCCTGGGTTCAGATGATTGTATGATTATTATTTTGTTAATCTGGTGAATTACATTGATTGATTTTCAAATGCTAAACCAACCTTGCATTCCTGAGATCAGCATCATTTGGTAATAAATTATTATTATTATTATTATTATTATTATTACATATGTTAGATTAGATTTCCTAAAAAACTTTAGAATTTTTATCTATATTTGTAAGGAATATTTGTAGTTTTCTTAAAACTGTCTAATTTTTGGCATCAGGATAATGCTGAACTCATAGGATAAGTTGAGAAATATTCCTTCTTTGAGTTTATGCAAGTGTTTGTGAAAACTTGGTATTATTTCTTTCTTAAATGTTTGGTAGAGTTTATCAGGGAAGTAATCTTGGCCTGGTATTTCTTCTTGAGAAGGATGTTGATACATATTGGTTTCATGTGTGTGTATGTTACTAGGGATTGAGCTTTAACCCAGGGGCATTCTACCTCTGAGCTATACCCCCAGCCCTTTTTATTTTTTATTTTGAAACAGGGTCTAAGTTGCTGAAGGCCTTAAGCCTGTGATCCTCCTGTCTCAGCTTCCCAATTACTGGGATTACAGGTGTGCACCACCACGCCTGGCTCATATTTGTTTTCTTTAATAACATATGTTAAAGAGTATCCTGGTTATGTGTTGCTTCTCTAATGAGCTTTGGTAGTGTGCCTTTCAAGGAATTTATCCATTTTTATCTAAGTTGTCAAATCTAACGGAATAAAGTTTTTCATTATATCTCTTTATTTTCCTTTTAATGTTTACAGAATGTGTAGTGATGCTACCGTTTTCATTCCCGATCTTGGTAATTTATGGCTCCTCTCCTTTTCCCTTCTCAGTTTGTCTGGAGGCTTATTAATTCTATTGAGTTTCTAGAATGAAGAACCCACTTTTGGTTTCATTGATTTTCTTCATTGATTTTCTGTTTTCTATTTCATTGATTTCCACTTGGCTGCTCATAATTCCCTCCCCCCTTACTTTGGATTTAATTTATATATCTATCCCTAGTTTTTTAAAGTGGAAGCAGAAATCATAAATTTGAGATCTTTTTCTTCTAATGGCTGCTTAGTGCTGTAGGTCTCCCTGTTTGCTTTGCCTTAGTCAAATCTCACAGGTTGTGATAGACCGTGCTTTTATTTTCCATCCGTTCAAAATAATTTCCAACTTCCAATTTCTTTTCTCCTTTGAGTCGGTTGTCATTCGGAAGTATGATGCTCAGTTTCTAAGTGTGTGATATCTATCTGGTATCGAGTACTGATTTGCTTTCATTACTGTCAGAGAACATACTTTGTGTGGCATGAATTCTTTTAAAGTCAAGAATGTGGTCTATATTGATGAATATTCTGTGTGTACTTGAAAATAATGTATATTCTACTGTTGTTGGATTGAATATTGTACAAATCTTACTTGGGCCATGTCGTTTGATAGTGTCATTCAAGTCTTTTGTGCTGTGGCTGATTTTCTATTTACTTGTATCAGTCAACAAGAGAGGATTTGGAAATATTCAACTATCACCGTGGATTGTCTGTTCTATTCAGCTCTATGGGTTTTACTTTATGGATTTTGAGGCTCTGCTCTTAGGTATATCATTTAGGGTTCTTATTTGTATCGTATGGAAATGACATTCATATCTTTATATTATCCATTGCTCTGTTGTTAATTTAGCCATTCCAGCTTTCCTTGCATTAGTAAAGCATGAAATGCCTTTTTCTATACTTCTCATTTCAACTTATTTGTTTCTTTATATTTAAAGTCCATTTTTGTAAGTCCTTGTTTTTTTTTTCAATCCTGACAATGTCTATATTTTACTGGGTCTGTTTATATCCAGTCTGCTTAGATTTAAGGTGTTTATTAATTTGCTTAGGTTTAAGACTATCTATGTCTATTGGTTTTCAGTCATCCCAACTCTTCTGTGTTCTAATTTCCTGCCTTATTTTGGATTTATGGAGTATTTTTATGATGCCATTATTTTTAGTAGACTTTGTTTTTGAGATTGTAGCAAAATTGAGCAGAAAGTATAGAGTTCCCATATGCCTACTACCCCCCCAACCCCAGCCCCAGCCCCACACACCACCTCTTGCCTGCTCAGCCTCCCTCCCTACAGTGGTACATTTGTTACAGTCTGTGCGCCCACCCTGAAACAGCAGCACTACCCCAGGTCCACAGTTGGCACAAGGGTTCACTCTCAATGTAGAGTCTACGGGTTTGGACACATGTATACTGGCACATATCTACCACTGGAGGATCATATGGAATAGTTCTGCTGCCCTAAAAGCCCTCTGTGCTCTGCCTACTCATCCCCCTTTTCTCCCAACCCCTATGGTTTTACCAATTCTAGGACGTCATAGTTGGGATCATGCAATGTGTAGCCTTTTTAGAATGGTTCGTGTCACCTAGTAATACCACTCAAGTTTTCTCCATACTTTTCTCAGCCTCGCATCTCATTCCAGCTTGGTGCTGAATGCTGTCCTGCTGTGCGACTGTACGTTTGTCCATTCACCCGCTGAAGGCCATCCTCGTGGCTTCAAAGTTTTAACCATTGCAAATGAAGCTGTTATAGACATCCGTGGGAAGGTTTTTGTAGACTTCAGCTTCTCAAGTTTGCTTTCTTGGCTGCAGATATAAATATCCTTGAGATTCTGAGACAGTTGAATTACTTAGAAATAGTTATATCTTTTTGGCGTTTGCTTTTAAAATTCTTTAGGCAGTTGGGAGGCTGAGACCGGAGGATCACACATTTGTGGCTAGCCTCAGGAACTTAGTGAGATCTTCCCCAACTTAGTGAGATCCTGTTTCAAAACAAAAAATACAATAGGGCTGGGGGCCTAGCTCAGAGGTAGAACACCCCTGGATTCAATCCCCCCCCAAAAAAACAACAACAACCACAAAAAATTCTTTAGGCAGGATGGGAGCAGTGTTTAGGACTAATCCCCCCACTTTGAGTGCAAGACCTCCTTATGTATGCACCCCAGAGCCTTGTGAGTTCTGACGTTGGGTTGTCCGGCAGTGGGGACCAGTACCGTTTCCAGCTCCATGTGACACTGCACACATCCCTGTCCAGTCCTCTCAGGCGTTTGTCACTGCAGTCTTGGATGTTTCTGTGTCTTGCTGAAAACCCAAGGGAACCCTTCACAGATCTCTATAGTTCTCTGCCCCGCCCTCCAGCTCTCTCTGCTGTAGTTTTTGGTCTGACAAACTCAAGCCTCCTCATCTCTCTGTGCCCTGGCCCACTGCTCTCTCGTGCAGTGAGCTGAGTGACCACAGGGCTCGATTCATTTGTGTCTGTCTCTCTCTCTCTTCCTTCTTTGTTGCCTGATGTGTCTTATTGCCTGGGTCTTGGAAGCCATTGTTCCTTGGGTTTTGTCTTTGTCGGAGTGTTTTGTGTGTTCAATGGGAGAGTACATCCACCCTGTCACTCCATCTTGGCTAGAAGCAGAGCCTCTTTCAAGTTGGAAGGTTTGATGTGATTTTGTTTCACCAACATGCACATTAAATAAACAGTCTCATGGGCAGGATGGGTAGTTCACCCAGGAAATCCTCATGGTCAAATGGTCATTAATTCAGCTGTTGCCCCACTCAGAAAATGTTTACCTCAACTCTTCGAGGCTGTGCGGTGATAGGGTGGCAAAAGCAGGCCCCTTTGGGGCTCATTTGGAACCAGACATTCACTAAGCACCCAACGTCTGCCAGACCCCACTCACACCTCCCCCAAGGAAGCTCATGGCCTAACCAAGATAGATAGAGGACAATCAGAAAACTTTCTGCTAAATACTGAGATGGAAGTCCATAGAAGAGGAGACCATGTGGACTTTTGACCATGGACCATGGAGGAGAAAGAACCTGCCCAGAGAAGGTGGCAGTCGCCCTGAATCTTGAGAGATGATGAGGGCAGGAGGCCGGGGAAGGTGATGGGTTCCAGTGATCAGATCCAAGTGGGCGTGACTGGCCGGGCTGGGACCTGATGTTTGGGTCGCAGATGAAGATGAGGTTGAAGGAGGAACCGTGAAGGGCCATAGTGTGCAGGCGGTTGGCGTGCCGGAGTGGATGGGCTTAAGGCACAGCCCCAGCTTCATTAATCTATGGTTTAGGAAAAAAACGATTATATCATCTTTAAATATGATTTCAGAGGAATGATGGACTTTTGTTCTTACTGCCTCAAAACCACTTTCAGTTTTCCTGAGGAACTTTATTTACAGTGGTTTCCCCAGTAAAATGCATAATTACTTTCATCAACTTGGGAACATATTCTATACCAAGGCTCCTGAGGCCAGCACCTATGAGCCTTTCTATGTGTGAGCACACACGCACGTGTGCACACAGGTGGTGGGGTCTGCAGGCTGCAGGCCATGGGCAGAGGCCATATGGAGGCCAGGTTCCAGGTGTATATAGCTGCAAGAGAAGCCGCCAGGTGGCTGTGGTGGGCGGCTGTGCCTTCCCCATTGGGCAGCGGCTCTTGTAATGAAGCTCTAACTTCCTGAACGAGTTGCTGTGTGTCCCTACCTGTAAACCAGCCATGCTGGCCTGTCAGTGACTGGTGAGTGCCTTCAGCTCTGTCACCCCGTTCTTCCCAGTTCAGCTCACTCTCTCCTCAGGTCACAGAGGACAGACCTGTCAGTACTATACTGTGATGAGTTTGGGCTTCACCCTGTGGGGCAATGGGAAAGAGGAAATTGTCATTAAGGGGGATGCAGGGGTGACAACTCCAGCCTATGAGACCACACCTGGTCTCCATGCTCACACCATGGCAACGTCAGGCCATATCCATGCTGGGGGCACCAAGCTGGCCCTCAGATGCCCCTCAGGAAGCCCTGGGCTTGCACCAGGCCTGGGCCAGCACACATCCCTCCCCCATGATGTAGCCTGAACTTCCTAGCACCCCGGAAGAGTGGCTGTTGATTTTTAGCCCCAAGCAATGTACTCCATGTCCAGCCCCAAGGCCCTTTTCTAAGAGTTTCTGGGAAAAGCAAATTTATCAGCTTATCAAAAGGGGACCTGTTTACAGGAATGGAAGACACAAAGCGAATGAATAATCGCTGCCCAGTTCTTGGTCCCCGGAGAGAAAAATTCTAGCCTCATTTGGTTTTATTAGATCAGTGAGCCAGAGAGCTTGGCCAGGCCCTGGGAGTCAGTCCCTCAAAGCTGGCGGGAAGGGCCTGTGGTCTCCCACCATCCCCACCCCAGCAGGTGTGGCCATGAGGTGCACCTGGGCAGGGGGCTGTGTGTGGGGAGATCCACGCCCTCCTGGGAGTCTGACCCCAGGAGGTGCTCCAGGAGCAGAACCTTCCACCTGCTTTGTTACCAAGCCTTGCCACGAGGAGCAGAATGCCCTCGGATCATCCCACTTCATGTTCTGGGACTTGCAGACCTAGTCATTGCCCTGTGTGTTCTCTGCTGTCCATGGGCCTCCCAAACGTGTGTGCTGTGCACAGGGACGGGGTCGGGCCAGAGGTAGTGTCAGCTCCCAGCTCTGTCCCTCACTCATCCATGGGAGAGATTCTGCTCCCTTCCTGGGCTCTTATGTCCTATCAGGAATAAAACATCAACAAGTAGTGCCCGAGACGTCTGAGCTGCGGAGGAGATGCTCGCATCCCCTGGGTGAATGTTAGGAAGGCCCTGCTCCTCCCAGGTGCTGTCCCTGGGGAGGTCTGGGAAACACAGCGCCTGTCCTCAGGGCTGAAAAGACAGGGCAGCCACAGTTGCTGCCGGTCAGGACGAGGTGGACCAGCCAGCACAGTGATGTGCTTCGGTGGACTTGAAGGTCATGCCAATGAGGCCATGTGTGGGAAGGAGGGCTGCCCCAGTGTGCACACACATGCATACGCGTGTGCACATGCGTGCGTGTACACAGACTGAGGCTCTGTTCCCATGTGTCTCCCAGGCTCCTTCTAGAGCCTTCCATCCAGCCCCATTCACTTGGAGTCCCTACCTACAGTCTCTTCTCCCACGCGGCTGGAGTAACCTGTAGACCCATAGATAGGAAGGCCACAGTTACTGTCCAGCTCACTCAAGCTGCATGGAGTCTCCTGCCCCAGCAAACCCAGACCTGCTCGCCAGCCCCAACTGCCTTTCTCCCCAAGCTTCTCCTCACTCGCACACCCTGCAGCGGCCTCCCCTTCCCAAGGCAGCACCACGCCCTCTCCCTCCCGCCTCGCTCCCTTCACAGGTTCACACTACCCGACATGAGATGTGGCATTAGTGCGTTAGTCTTCCGGGGCTATCATAACACGCACAGCACACAGAGCGGTTATAGCAGTAGACATTCCTTCTTTGGGTTCTGGAGGCCACAAGGCCAAGGTCAAGGGGTCTCAGGGCTGGTTTCCCCAGAGGCATCGCTCCTGGCTTATGTTTTGGCCGAGTTCTCCCTGTGGCCTCACATGGTCGTCCCTCCATCTGTGTCTGTGTTCTAATTTCTTCCTCTTACAGGACACCAATCACGTAGGATTGGGGCCCACCTCAGGCCTCAGTTTACTTTAATCACTTCTTTGAAGGCCCTACTTCCAAGTACAGACCTTTTCTGAAATACTAGGGTTTAGGACTTCAACCTATGAATTTTGGGGAACATAAGCTGGCCAATAACACCAGATGGGACATATGATAGTGTACATTTAATGTAAATAGTGCAAAGATTAGAATAAAAGTGAGCTCTGGGCCCTCTGTTCAGATAACCTCTGTTGATAAAAATAAAGAAGTAATTCATGCTGATTGCAGAAAAAAATAATCAGAGGTGAACACAGAAAGCAAATCAAATTCTATTAGAAATCCCCACAAGAGGTGGGGGCTATTAGTGTAGGAATGTGGCTATCTAGCTTACTTTCTATGTGCAACCTTTATGAAACTGATACATAATTAAGGAATGAGGATATAAGTATACTTCCACTTAATATATGTCACACATGTGACACATATTACACACTAAATGTATGTGCCTAGGTCATGATTACACACTAAATGTATGTGCCTAGGTCATGATTCTTAATGGCTGCATAGTGTTCCCTTCTACTAATGTTCCCTAATCTCTGTAGCCCATCCTCCTGTGCTTTTGCTGGAAACTATAGTTCCCAGCTTCTCAGTGTTATAAGATAAATCTACCCGTATTAATAATGTTCTAGAAGTGAAGTTGCTGAGTCAAAGGGTATATATATTTTTCAAGGCTATTTGCGACTTATTATGAGATTGCCCTCCATAAATATTGCAGCTTTTAGCCTCTAATCAGCCGTGTATGAAAATATCCATTTCTCTTGACTCTTGCCAGCAATAACTTTTATTTTCCTTAAAAATCTGTGCCAGTCTACTAGGTCATAAAAGGATGGCATCGGAGTCTTTCAGTTTGCATTCTTTGATTGCTGGTGAGGTTTGGCTTTCGGCCACGTATTTATCGGCTGCTCGTGTTCTTCTTTGGTGAAGTACCCACCCGTCATGATTATTATTTCCCTTGTCCCTACGTGGAATCGGGGCCCAGACAGAGAGGCCACTTACTGTAGTTCAAACCGCCTTTCTACCTCTGCAATGTGGCTTCCCTTCCCTCTACCTGCACCCTCCTCCCAGACCCGCCCCTGCCCCTGCCGGTTTCTCCCCCTGGACCATCTAACCCCCCCCCCCGCTCGGAGGCCTTCACTCCCTCCCCCGTCAGAGATGGGGACAGGGTGTTTCCTCAGGCTGAGGGGCTCAGGGGCATGGAGCCAGCTGGGAGTGACCACATCGCAGTATGGTAGAGCGGGGGGCCCCACAGGTGGGGGCCTGAGCCTGAACGGGCGCAGTGTGCAAGGATGCACAAACCTGGCTGTCTCTCTCTTTCTGTCTCTGCTCCCAGTGTCTGGGGCCCAAGGGATTTGTCAGATTCCCTGAGGCCTTGTGGGAAAAAGAGAAAAAAAAAAGGGAGAACATTCCACTGCTGGGCTACTTTGCATGTTAGCTATCGTGTCTCTGAGGATGACACCCTGTGATGGCTGCTTCTTTGTGTCACCTTGCACCCGGATCAGGAGTCCCCAGGTTGCTGGTACAGCATTCTCCTGGTCTGAGCTGCCCTCGTCTCCCTGGATCTCCCCACTCATCACCGCCCCGGTTCCCTCAGTGCCTACTTCACTCCATCCTGCTCGCAGCAGCCCCAGGAGCCTGCAAATAACATCAACTCCCATCTCCTTCCCCTCCAAACCCCGGGACCGCCATCTCACACAGATGGGAAGTCCAACCCTGCTCTAGAAGCCCCGCTCAAGTCACCAGCTGGTCTCTGTCTTCACCTCTCCCTGTGTGCAGCGCCTGGCCACAGCACCTCCTTGCTTGGCTCAGCCTGTCTCCTGTGCACTCCTCTCAGGAAGCCAGGAGATGATGACCCTGCCCAGCTGTGGCAGCAGCCCCCACGCCCACACCTGGCCACATCTGGGCCCACACCTGGTGTGAATACAGGGGATGTGCTGAGCTGCTGATGCTCTACCTCCAGAACCCAGGGGCCATGGGGGCTGGGACGGGGTGAAATGAGAGGCCAGAGGTTCCACAGGTGAGAGGGGCCCGGGTGCCATCACCTGCCGTGGCCATCCATTTTCCTGCTCTTTGAGCTCTCAATCTGGGGTGCCAAGGACAGAGAGTAAAGGATCCACAGGCAAACCTCTGTCCCCAACCCACATGGCCCTGGCCTGGCCTTTCCCACAGCCCTGGCCTGAGGCAGCTCACAAGCTACTGCAGTAGCCATGGGAACTACACCTTGCACATGCATACACACACACATGCACACAATATACCATGCGTGAACACACACCATATGCACATGCACACTTATGTGCACACATACTTGGTATTCAGATGAAGACTGCAGTAGTGTGGTGACCGGCGGCTTACACTTGCACGGGGCAGACTGGGATTTGAGATTTGAGCCCCCTTAGCCCACAGAGTGTCTGGATGGATAGATAGCTGGGTGGACACTGGCTTGGGAGTTTGTCTGGGGGGACAGTGATGGTGCCAGCTGCACGATGCCTGGCCCCTCCCCGGGTCAGGCGTGAGGAGCTGTCTTTTGCTTCCACACCTGGCAGGACTGATGAGGGAGGGCGGGAGCTGGTGACTGGCCTCCTGGGAACCTTTGAAAGGCAGCTGCAGCCAGAATTTGTGTCCCTCTCCAGGGAGCCCAGCCCCAGTGTCTGCTCCGGCTGGTGTCTCCCAGGGGAGGCTGCCTTTCAGAAGCGTTCTGTGGTTTCTGTTTAGAACAGCCATTCATCTATCTCAGCCTCGTCTGAAAACTCGCTAGGCTCCCTCACACCTCGCTCCTCTGTAAGAGGAGACGGGCGCAGCCCTAGATCAGGAAGCAGAGCCCACCTGCGCCGTGTTGTTCTGGGCCCTGGATTCCCACATGGGCTGCCCAGGCTTCCGGGTGTCCCAGTGTCCCAGCATTGCTGGTGTGGTGGCATGGTCCAGGACAAGTCACATTCCTGCCCCTGCTGTGCCAGCCTGGCCGAGGTGCTCCCCCCACCTTCCTCATGACGATGGTCTGCAGCTGAGGACTGAGGCAAGGTTTCCAGGTAACGCAATAAATACTCAATAAATGTCAGTCCCCACGTCTTTGCCTTGAACTACATCTCTGCCACTTGCTGTGCAGCCTGGGCAAGGTATTAACTTCCCTGGGCCTCAGTTTCCTCATCCATAAAATGGAGACTGCAGCGGCTTCTTGTTCAAAGGGTTGCAGCAAGGCCTGGGATGGCGCCTGGCCCGCGCATGCTCTGGATTTGTAGTACAGCACCGCTATTCTTTCAGAGTCAGAACAGAAAGAGAACAGAGGCACCTGCCCATGGACACAGCACCTTGGGGTCAATTCCCGGAGTCCAAGGTTGCCCCTGTCCTTCTAGGTCCCTGTCTGGTTCCAGGGAGGCCTGAGCAGGGACTTCTGAGTGGGGCAGAAGCAACATCAACTGTGGCATCAGAAGCCCGACTAAGGCTCATCAACCTTGGCTTTGAGCCATTTCTAAACCTCGCCTGGCTGCTTGTGACATAACCCAGTTTTTCCACCTCTGGGGTTCTTTCCCTGCCACTGCCTGAAGGCATGAGACGTATGTGCTACCCCCTCCACTCTCCCTCCCAAGCAAGGCTTCCTTGCCCCCTGCCTTCCACACCCAGGTCCTCTTGCCCTGGCACCTCGGCCCTTCCCCCAGAAAGCCTGGCATGCAGTAGGTGCTCAGTGAGCACTCGGAGGAATGAACAGAGGAGTTCATGAAGATGGGTAGAGGCCTGGATGATTGGATGGATGGATGGATGGATGGATGGATGGATGATGAGTGGTTCAATGTTGGATAGGTAAACAGACAGACTGGATGTGTAGGAAGATAGCACAGGCAGATGGGTAGATGATGGGTGGATGGATGAACAACATGAAGTCTGGGGTTGCTTGAGTTTGTGAAGGCAGAGGAGGTAGTATCCCGATCTTTGTTCTGGGGTTGGGTCAAAGAAGCCCAGATGGCTAGGTAGATAGGAGCTGCATGGACCGCCCTGTCTGGAAGCACCGCAGAGCCAAGGTCAACACTGCAGCAAACCAAACAGGGGAGCCTGGCATGGTCGCCAGGGTCGCCAAGCTGTTACTGGAAGCAGTTGGGCAGTAGGCAGAGACAGAACTGAGCAAAGTCCCAGACATGGCCCCGATGCCCACAGCAGGGATGCTTAGCGGTGATCTGGTTTCTGGAAAGGTCAAGTCTATCTAAGTGCCAAGGTTAAGGTCAACCCCAGGTGGTGTGGGCCTGGCTCCTGGGCATCCCTGGTCTCTAAGCCCTCGCAGAGATGGAGCTGTTAGTTCTGGCCACCGGTCACTTCACGGCTGAGAAATCCACTGTGATTTCCAGACTAGCCCCTGACAGAATTGGGCCAGAGGTTTCAGATGCATGGCCCGGTGGGCTAACGGCCTGAACCGCCTGCGACCTTTCTCCTGGGCTGGGCCGTGCTCGTCTTAAATGCATATTGATCAGCTGAAATGGGGAGCAGGCCAGTCATTCCCCAGGATGACCCATGGTCCACTGGCCTGCGCGGATGCCGCCTCCCCTGCGCTCTGCTGTCTGCAGCCCCAGGAGCAGGTCAAGCCTCAGCTGCCCTGCCTGGGGAGGGAGCAGGCTCCTGGCTCGGGAGCAGGCTCCTGGCTCCTGTGCTAGACTTGTCCTGGGCTTTGTCCTCGCCCCGGGGGTGATGGCCTGTCTGCCAATGTCACTTGCTGCTGCTACTGCTGCTACAGGGAACGGATGGACTTGTGGAGATGCAGGCAGTGGGCAGTGAGCCGGCAGGTGCAACCCCAGCCTAGGCAGGTGCCCGGGATGTGGCTGAGCTGAGCACCAGTGGCCGCGGTAACCAAGGAAGGGTTCCAAAATGAGCACACGCTGCCTGTGTGAGCCCCGGTGGCCCTCACTGTTATGGGGACAGTGCACGGACCGCAGGCCCTGCATGTGCAGAGCCGCTGTGCCCTTTGTCTCAGGGGCTCTTCCAGCATCCCTGCCTGGCTGGTGTCACTGTCCCATCTTACAGAGGGGGAGACTGAGGCAAGGGAAGCAACAGCTCATGGCCATAACACTTGCTGGTGGCCTGGTAACCCTGCCTCTGTCCAGGGCCCCTCCATGTGCCAACTCCGGGGGCAGCTCACTGGTGCATCCTTCCACGTGAGCCCTTCCTCCAAGAGCCCTGCCCTCATGGGGCTACAGGCTCAGGTCGAGAAGTCCCTCTGTCCCTGGGGGAGGCCCGAGCCCAGGCGTAGAAGGCCACAGCCAGTGCGGGGTTCCAGGCTGGCCTCTCTTCTTTGCCTCCAGGCTGCCCGGGGCTGCTCAGCCTGTGCGTGGCGCAGCTCCAGGACCTGTCCATGATGGAGGAGTGCCACGCAGGGGTGCTACCTGACCCCACGCTCCTCCTCTGCAGGCTGAGGGGACCCAGCCAAGACAAAGTGGCAGCGGGCCAAGAACACCTCTCGCCTGTCTGTGCTGGAGGTGGTGGGATCAGAAGGGGACAGGGAGGAGCGGTGGACAGCAGCCTGGCCACACGGCTTGCCTGCAGGGCCTGGTCACCTCGTTTGTATGAGTGGGAGGTGGTTTAGAGAGGCTTCCTGGAGGAGGGGCCACTGGAGCTGAATTTTGAGAAGTCCAACAGGAGCCATTGGGATGGGGTATACGGGTGTTGCTTGGGACCCCGAGGGGCAGTGTTGGGGCAGGGGAGAGTGACTGCTGGGGACAGGGCAGGCAGCCTCTGCAGGAGTGGCCAAGGTGCCACCCTACACCTGTGATCGTCTTCTGGCCTCTCCCTGGAAGGCTTTCCTGCCCTAATGGCTGCCTCTCCTACTAGACAGACCCAGGAGTCCAAGACCTGCTTCCTGGCCTGGCCCCACCAGCCAGTCGCAGGCCTTCAGGTCCCAGCAACGACCACACATACGCAGGCCCTGCTGAGCTCCGGGGCGTGGGGAGGAGCCGGCCTGTTAGTGGAGCAGACCCACCCCAGGGTAGAGGGCCTTCTGGGTGGCCCACACAGAACAGAGACCCTGTAACCAGAAGGCCCTGGGAGGGAAGGCTTCCGGGAGGCGAGGCTGAGGGGAGACAGCAGGCTCCCAGGCCGAGGTGACAAGCCGCCAGTGTGAGGCCCAGCTGTGAAGCCGCCTGCAGGATCCCTGGGACTGCTGTGCTCCTCCTTGTCCTCAACCTCCTCCGGGGAAGGGGCCGTGCTTCTGCTGAGTCCTGGCACCAGTGTCGCTCACCTGTGTGATCTGACAGGCAGCCGGGAAGGTCCGAGGCTGGGGTGATGTTGCGGGGTGAGGCTGAGGAGGGCTCAGTGCCCAACACTTGCGGGAGCAGGTGGAAGAGCCTGCCTGGTGGCAGGAGTCTTTGCTGTATTTAGACAGCTTGAGAAAAAAATGAAAAAGGAGAGATTGAAGAGGTAGAGACAGCGCCCGGGGACAGAGGAGTCATTTTAAATTCTCTGCTGTTCTCAGAAAGGTGTCTTTGCATAATGCTCCCAGCCGGCGGGCATCTCTTCTTTTTTTCCCTTCTGGTTTATCTCCAGTTGTCTGAAGTGCTTGTCCAAAAAGAGCAGGTTGAAGGGGAAGGACTTAATAGAGTCATCGTCTCTGCAGCCAGTGTTTCCTGTGCGCAAGACTGCGTTTTTGTCCCTGGGTGGGTTCCAGTGCCTGTCCCCATGCCAGCCAGGCCTGGACACGTCAGCTCCCATGGAGCCCTGAGTCCCCCTCTGACCAGGAAGGACTTGGTTAGCTGAGCTCTGGAGACTGTATATATCACAGCTCCATGCTGTAACAAACAGCCCCCAATGTCAGGGTCCTAACAGACCAGTCTCATTTTGTTTATGGCTCATGGTATTCTTGGTGCAGGCAGCTTTCTGGAGCTCAGTCGGGGCCCAGGCTCCATCCATCTTGTGGCTCTGTGCACTGTATGGCCCCCAAATCCTGGCTGTGGCCGTGGTGGGCTCTGTGGACTGGGAGACCAGGGATTTGTGTGTGTGTGTGTGTGTGTGTGTGTGTGTGTGCTGGTGATGGGTGTCTCATCCCACCATTCAGCTCAGTGCTAAGGCCACAGCCAACCCTGGGCACCTGGACGCCTGTGGGGCTGGGGAGCCCTGAGCCCCGGGGAGCTCATCTCCCACCCTTCCCCAGCCCCCCACGATCCATATGAAGGCCGGAGAGCCTCCCCGGGGAAAAGAACAAGCTGCACAGGTCTCCACTCCAACTCCAGTTCCCTTAATTTTAATTTAATTCCCTTTAATCTTTAATGAAAAGTTGTAAAAGTAAATTATTTACCCAGGAGAGGCAGCGGCTCCTCAGCAGCCATTCTCAACTTGAGGGTAATTACACGTGTGGGTCTCGAGCCCCCCTCCCCGCAATGTAGAGGAAGAGGCATTCTGGTTTATGAACTAATTAGCTACCTCAATAACTGTTAAGAATGCATGCCATTTTGCGGATGGGGAGCGCAGTGCCGGCTCCACACAGTGCAGGCTTGACCATGGCTGGGAGTGGGGGGGGGGCAGAGCTGGTGCAAGCCCGTCCTGTAGGAAGAGTGCGTGTGTGTGTGTGTGTGTGTGTGTGTGTGTGTGCGTGCGCGCACGCGTGCATGTGGAGGGGTGGTTAGTCATCTTTTCTCATTGCTGTGACCAAAATAGCCGACAGTAACAACCTAGAGGAGGAAAGGTTTTTTGGGCTCACAGTTTCAGGGTTAAGTCCAGAGTCGGCCAGCTCCAAGGCAGAAACCGTGGCAGCCAGGCATGGCAGAGGGACGCCGCCGCTCTCACATCACGGTGGCCAGAAGCAGAGCGAGTGAGAGGAGGGGACAGGGGACAAATAGAGTCCCCAAGACCACACCTTCAGTGACACACCTCCTCCAGCCATGCCCCACGTCTGGGGACCGCACATTCAACACGAGAGCTTTTGGGGGGCATTCTAAACCCGAGCCATAGTGGGGGCAGCCTGTGTGGCTCTGGGGGGAGGCGAGGAGCCTGTCCTCTCCTCATGCCACGTCTCCACATCTGAGCCTGTCCTGGGCTCCAGCACACCGCAGAGGCCCGTCCCTAGGGAGGGGATTCAGAGGGAACATAGGAGCAGGGCCACGTGGTGTGACACCTGCCACCCCCGGCCTCTTCATGGAACACCCTCACTCACACCTTTTTCCCTTCCCTCCTGGGTGTTACTCAGGCTTCTAATCCTCTTTCCAAGCCCTCAACACACAGAAAGAGGCAAAGGGAAACGTAGAACGTCCTGGCCAGGGGAAACCATCTTTGGCATAGTGGGTCGGGCCCCGGAGGCATGGGTGTGCAGGAGCGGCTGTGTGTGGTGGTCATGGAGACTGGGGTACAGCTACTGGGGACCAACATGGTGCTCCCACTTGATACATGTTTGGTTCCGAGCTTCCTAGCATCCAGAGTGAAAAGTTCAGCTACTCGGTTTTCATCAGTAAAGAGGGAAAACCTGTGAGGTTCATTGGTTGAGCACCTAGCAACTAGCTATGTTGGCCTTAGAGACAATTTACCAGTTTTTACTGGAAAATCAGAAATCACAGGATTTTACACTCGATCTTCCAATGCTTCCCCCAGAGGATGGCTGACGGGGTGTTGTCGAGGAGCGTGAAGGAGACCAATGGCCGGGACCCCTGGCTTCTCTCTCTTCTTACATCTTGAGGCTTAGCAACCCCCCCCCAAACTCCTTCTGCTTCATCTAGAAAGCTGCATATCTCCTTAATTAATTCCAAAGCCAAGCCTTTCCTGAATCAAATTTGACTCTAAAACTTAGGACCACCAAGATTCATGTCAGCTGGGAAACTGTGGTGTGTGTGTGGCGGGGGGTCTGGGGCTTAAATTTTAAATATGCTTTAGTGGGAGCAGGCTTGGCAGGACCTTGAGGCCCTGGCTCCTTCTTC
Source organism: Glis glis (assembly GCA_004027185.1). Classification (NCBI taxonomy): domain Eukaryota; kingdom Metazoa; phylum Chordata; class Mammalia; order Rodentia; family Gliridae; genus Glis; species Glis glis. Next base: position 19,517 of record PVJS01004958.1, on the reverse strand, counting down.
CTATTCCTTTCTTCCCACTGCCTTGTCCTTAAGTCTATGTTTGTCCCTCTTATTTGACATTTGCTTCTGAAGTCTACCGATCATATCCTGCTTCTCCTGATGACCAAAGGCAGGAGAGTGGAGTCATGAGGGGAGGCGGGGAGGACAGCCTTGCTAGGATTTGGAGCTCTAGTGAAGAAACAAACCTCCAAGTGTCACCTTTGGGAGTCACATCCTAAAGGGAAGAGAGCAGGTGGTTGGATAAGCCAGTTGGACGAGAAATCGCAGGCCATTCCTCTCTGCCACTGAAAGGTGATTCACATGTGCCCCTGGGGCCTGCGGATGTTTTAGAGGTTTCCTTCGACCATCTCAGGGAGCACTGCCCAGGGGAAGTGAGGAACCCGCCCACGGGCTAAACTCCTCCCTGCTGCCCCCTCAGAGAGAGAGAGCGATGTCTGCTTGTTGGACCTGCAACTCTGGACGTGCACACACCACCCTAGGTGGGGGAGCTGGACTCGCCGGGGAGTGGCCAGGCAAGCTTCTTAGGTCTCTGCAGATTACAACCCCTGCCGTAGATGGGGCTGTTCCCTCCCATGGAGTGCCGGAGGGGTCCAGCTGCCCCTGCCCAGGCCCTGGTCCTCTGCACTCACCCAGACTGGAAAGACAGCTGCAGAGGCTGCAGAACCCAGTCCCAACCACCAGCCCGCAGGTCCTGGGAGCTGGTCCACCGCGTCCTGCCTCTGAGCTCTGTGATCCCTGCGTCCACCCTGTCTCCTGCCCACACCCTTGCTCTTGTAACACGGCTTGCCTGGAGTTGGGGTCCTCACCCTCTCTGGTGGTCCCTGGTTCGCTTGGCCCTGGACTGTAAACTGTACTCTGCCAGGCTCCAGGGAGAGCCTTCCAACCTCATCCCTCCCTCCATCAGGGCCCAGGATCCCAAAGGAGGAGAACTAGGGCTTCTGATTCCACCAGGTCCTTGTGGGGGGTTGGTGAGTAAAAAAGACTGCCTGTCAGGCCAGTCCAATTTCTGTACCCGGCTGGGAGAGGCCAGGGAGACAGGAGCGCCAGGCAGGGTGGCCAGGCACAGGAAAATCAGGGAAGTGCAACAGAAAGCCACCAGGCAGTGCCCCTGCTCCCATACCAGGATGGCCAGGACCCAAGGACAGACAAGAGCACATGTAAAGGGGTGGAGAGACTGGAACTCTCACGCACTGCTGGTGGAGTGTGAATTGGTGCAGCTGTGTGGGAAAACAATCCAGCAGGTCCTCTCACAGGTAAATAGAGTTGACATCTGGCCCAGGAAGTCATCTACCAGGTGTTATCCCCGGAAAAAAGAAAACTTAGATCCACACAGAAGTTTGTCCACACATGTTCACAGCAGTACTGTTCAGAACAGCCAAAGATGGGAACATCCCAAATGCCTGACAACTGATGCATGATGAGTCAAATATGCTACTGTATATCCATACAGTGGAATATTATGCTGTCTTGAAAAAGGCGCAGAGCACTGACACATGCTACAACGTGGATGAACCACAGAAACACAATGCTAAGTGAAAAGAGCTGGCAAAAAGATTGCATACTGCATGACTGTTTATTTATTTTTGCAGTGCTAGGGATTGAACCCAGGGACATTCTACCTCTGAGCTACACCCCCAGCCCTATTTTTTATTCTTTATTTTGAAACAGGGTCTCACCAAGTTGCAGAGGGCCTCACTAAGTAGCTGAGGCTGGCCACAAACCTGCTATCCTCCTGTCTCAGTCTCCCAAGTACTGGGATTACAAGCGTGCACCACCACGCCCGGCTGTATGACTATTTTTATGAAAGTTCATAGTAGGGAAATCTATAGGGCCAGAAAGTAGATTAATGGTTGCTTCCCCCTGGAGGTGGAGAGGATCAGGGTGGGTAGGGGGTGATAGCTAAAGGGTCTGGGGTTTCTTTCTGAAGTAACAAAAATGTTCTAAAATTGTCTGTGGTCATACATACCTGTGAATATGCTAATAGCCACTGAATCACATACGTTAAGTGGGCAAGTCGTGTGGTATGTGGATTATATCTCAATAAAACTGTTGGAAACAAACAGTACAGGCTTTGGAGGTCAGGATTCCAGGGGGAATCAGCACCTGGAACCACTTTTCACCCCGACATCATCAACTGGATAAGGGACAAGGACAATGCCCGCCTACGAGGCCGTTCCAAGGCCTGAAGGAGACAACATCTAGGGGCTGTTGGAACAGGCCTGGGACACAGCAAGCCCTCAAGAAACTGGGCCCGCCTAGGCCAAGCTGCGCCTGCGAGGAGCAGTGCCCAGGAGCAGGCTGCAGGGAGCTGCCGGCGAGGCAGGGCAGCCCTCCCAGCTCCCCATCCGCCTGCCGGGCTCTTTCAGGTCACAGGATCCTCTGGCCGGGATCCCCAGAGCTGCAGAGCGCAGTGTGACAGGGCTGCTTAGTCCTGCCTCTGTGTCCCCGCTGACCCGACTCTGTCCTGGTGTCACCTGCCAAACCCAGCAGAGCCCTCAGCAAGTCAGGACGGCTGCGGTGGGACTCTGTCCCCCATGGATGATCCCAGGAGTGGGACTGATGGACACTCAGACAGGTACCTCCTCTGAGAGCACCTGTGCCCTCCGCTCCGGTCCATCCTGTTGAATGTTCCCTTCCGGATGCCTCCCGAGCCCACCGTGCTCCGGGGCCAGGCTCCTGGGCCTGCGTCCATGTGGCAGCTCACATCACCCCTCCATATACCCGCATCCTGCACCAGAGCCATCAAAGCTGCACCTGCTCTCTGTCCTCCTGGGAAGACGTGAGGTGTGGCCAACTAGGCAGGTGGGGGCCCCATAAGACCCACTTACTTCCCGGCAGAACCTCAGGCCAGCCCAGCCTCCCCTGCCAGCGTGCCACATCCCCCATTTTCCTGGACCCATGGCGGCCGCTTTGGCCAAGGACTGGCCGGCCGCTTCCTTTATCGGGGTGCCTGCCAGAGTGGCCCCATGAGCCCTTGGCCTCTGTCTCCTATTTATAGTCTGTGGTTCTGCAGAGCCTGTCAATGTGCTGCAGCATAAACAAGCAGGGACTGCAGAGGGATTTGGGGCCAAATTAAGTCTGTGACTCTAGCTGGTATTAAATGCAAAGGAGAGGCTGGGGCCAGGGGCTGGGGGAAAGGATGCTCCTCGCCTGATTTGGTCCTTTAATAAGAGACCGATCTGCTCCTAGGAGGTGTCATACAGCATGAGGCTCTCCTGTGTGAATAATCTCCTCCAGGAATGGACCTTCGAGGGTGGGACCCGAGCAGGATGTGGTAGATGGCCCCAAGTCCTCTGTTTGGAATGCACTCCAGGCTCTGGTCCCCTCCTGTTACAGATGGGGCATGGGGGTGGGAGCTTGAAGGGGTGGGAGGCAGCTGGGAGTGGGGGGGCAGGGTTCCAACCAGGCACCCAGGCTCGGAACCTTTTCATTCACTCACCGACTCGTCCATTCACTCCTTCCACAGATGTGGAATAGGATGAGGGTCTGCTGGGTGCCTGCCTATTCTAGGCATTGGGGACACCATGGTGAACAAGAAAGGCAGGGCCAGCTCCCTGGAGCTTCCTGGAGGAGCAGCAGAGATAGTTAATGATTAAACACATGAATAAACAAGATGACTTCAGAATTGAAGCCAAGGCCCTGAGAAAATACAGTGTGGGAGAGTGGCTGATGTGGGCACTGAAGCCCTGAGCTGTGTGACAGGGCAGCTTCTCTGGGGAGAGGGCCAAGGAAGGAGCCACAGATGGCGATGCAGGTGCAAAGGCCCTGGGGCAGAGATGGTGTGCTAAGGGAGCAGCAGGGGCAGTATAGAGAGGGATGCAGCCCCAGTAATGGAGGGAGACCGGCTCAGGGCTATGCAGGACCATGGAAACCAGGGCCAGTCATCAGAATCTGATTAAAACTTTTTATTCAGAGTGTAAAGAGAAGCCACAGGCCAGTGAGGGACAGGCAAGGCAGTGGTGTTGTCCACCAACATTTTTGTACCACTGCTCTGGCCACGAAGTGGGAAAAGGTCTGAGATGCAGGGAGACCTCATGGGAAGGTGCAGGAGAGGGTGCTGGCTAGTAGGTAGAGCAGGGGGCACGGAGGTGGAGAGGCATAGCTGTCCGACCACTGGACATGCCCACTGGCTGGGCTTGGGCGTTGAGGTGGAGAGGGCTCAGCCTGACCTCCCGCGGGTGGTGGAGCCACCTGACAGGGAACCCTTGGGAGCAAGCGGGGGAGAACAGTGGAGGCTTCTATTATGGCCAATTTAAAGGGGAGACACCGTGAGATGCCTGGGTGGAAATGCCACATTATCTTATCACAACTGTTAGTGTTGGTGTCAGATCCATTTGACAAGGGAGGAAATTGAGGCTTAGGAGATGTAGTGACATGCCTCAGGCCTCATAGCTATAAAAAGCCGTGTTCAGTCCCTCTGATCATAGCTCCTGGTCTCAGCAGAGTGGAGCAGCTAGTAGAAAGAATGGTCAATCCTAAGCTGCCTGCTGTGTACCAAGCACTGCTGGAAGTGCTGATATGTGCTACTACAGATAGACCAGTGGGCAGGACTCAGGACCCCCAAGCCAATCCCAGCCCTGTCAGCCTCAGCTCAGATGGTCCTGTCATCCGAAGGTGTAGGATGCAGCAAAGGCAGAGTTTTGAGGACAAGTCATAGCCTTAACAATGTATTTTGGAAGAGAAAGGTGTCCTTTTCCTCCTGATGCCATCCCCTGTGCCTGCATTGAGTGAGGGGCCCTGAATTATGAACTTTCTCAACACTGGGACTTGTTCATCTCTGTGTTCCTTATCATGCTGGCTACAGGTGCTAGCAGGGGTAAGGATGACTGGCAATAAACATTGAAATGAATGTTGCTACTGGGTTATTTCTGCAGCCCCTTTGATTCTAGCATAGCCATAGCCCTGAAGGCTTTACCACGTATATGGGGGATGGCCACGGGTCCAGCCAGTTGTACAACTAGGAGAGGGAGGGTATGCATGGGTTGGGTCTTCCATCCAGAGATGCTAGAGGACAGGGCTAAAGCAGGCCTGAGCCAGCTCAGAGTCCTGCAACCCCTGTGTCTGGTCTCTCTACCAGCCATTAAATCCTTGTTTTCTAGTGCTTATTTTCAACCCACCCTGGGGCCTGCCATTTTGCTCCTCCAGCCTGGAAGCTCCTGGAGGCCCCCAAACAGTATGAACCCCTAGGTAGCCTCCATACCTGCTGATCCCACTGAGGGAGTACTTGATCCTGGGAACTGGGGCGGGGAGCCCAAGCCCAACTTAGGGAGGGAAGCCCCCTTTTAAATCCCATCCTTGCCTCTGCATGTCTCAGAGCAGGTCCTGCATTGCCCCGCAGCTCTCCTGACGGCCTGGGTCCTTTGAGTAGTGGGACTGAGTGTATCGCACTTCTCAGAGGCTGCCAAGTCCTCATCCCTGGACTCCAGCCTCCTCCGGGTTTCTGGTCAGGTCGCACTCTGGCTAATACTCCACCTCCTCCTCTGACCCTGATTCCAGGCACAGTGGGCATTACGAGGTGTGCATGGCAGGGGCCCAGTCAGGTGCTAGCCACCCTGCTTGCCATCCTCCTGGGAGCTCTGAGCCCTTCCACATCCCCACCTGTATGGTTTCTAAGTCTCACCTGGACAGAGGGAATGGAGAGCGCTGGGTCCTGTTGCCAAAGGCCAGCCCTTCCGGGTGGGCTGTGGCAGGAATGTCCGGGAGGCCCTCCCAGACTCTGAAATGACCCAGGGCTCTCTGTGCCAGGTGGCACAGACCCCCTATGCTGTAGCTCTGGCCCCCATACCTGTCTCTGCTAGACCCTACTTTAGGAGAAAAGGGACCAGTCACATACGTGTGTCCCTGGCACCCTGCCTGGCATGGGGGAGGAGCGGCAGCCTTGACGGGTGAAGGAGGGAGGGAATGAGCGCGTGCTGGGCCTGCCTCTGACCATCCCGTGTCCTTGCAGACCTGCTGGTGGACGGACAGCCCTGCGACTGCAGTACAGCGGCGGCCTGCCATGTGGGCGACCCCGTACGCCTGGAGGTGCGGCTGACCAACAGGAGCCAGCGCAGCGTGGGGCCCTTCGCCCTCACCGTGGTCCCCTTCCAGGACCACCAGAACGGCGTGCACAACTACGACCTGCACCACACCATCTCCTTCGTGGGCTCCAGCACCTTCTATCTTGATGCGGTGTGTGGCAGGGCACAGGGTGGTCCAGGCCCCGGTGGTCACAATTCCCCAGGCGGTGGGCTTCAGGGTCTGCAGGGTTCAGCACAGGCACGAGCTGCTCTCGTGTGTGCGTGTGTGCGTGCGTGCGTGCGTGCGTGCAGTGCCTGCCCCACACAGTGGGGCCTAGAACCATCCTCTCTGGGAGCTGGGGCCATGAGTCTAGGACAAGGACTCTGCCTCCCTTTGGAGCTGGGTCAAGGCAGCAAAGCTTACAGAGTACAGGACTATGCAGTGGGGTTAGATCCATGGTGTCCCCGTGTCCCCACTATTGCACCCTCAGATCCTCCCTGCCCAGCAGCCACTGCGCGCCAGGCCCCGGAGGGACTGAGGCCTCGGAGCTCAGATTCAAGCCCCTGTCTCCCACCTCCACCTGCCTGTCAGGTCCAGCAGAGCCATGTGCTCCAATGTTCTGTAACCCCGACCATCACTCACTATATCCCACGCTCCTGATCTCACGGAACCCCCAAACTGTTCAGGAAGGGAACCATTGGTATCGTCTTTCAAAGATGAAAACAGAGGTTCAGAGAAGTGCAGCAGCTGCCCGGGGCAGCAGAGCACGGCGCCCTGGAGAGGGAACGGGAGCCAGGCCTGGTGTCCTGCGCCTCCTCTGCTGTCCTGGGGTCCAGGCAGGCTCACAGTCTCCTGGCAGCTGCAGGGGCTGGAGATGCTGGTGGGGTGACACCTCTTCCTTCCTCCATGCAGGTGCAGCCCTCGGGCCAGGCAGCCTGCCTCGGGGCCCTCCTCTTCCTCTACACGGGCGACTTCTTCCTCCACATCCGGTTCCACGAGGACAGCAAGAGCAAGGAGCTGCCACCGTCTTGGTTCTGCCTGCCCAGCGTGCACGTGCGCGCCCTGGAGGCGCAGGCCTGAGTCCCCGCTGGTCCCTGTTCCTGGGGGTGCAGAGGGAGTAACTGGCCTGGCATCTACCACCCTGACGGCGCTTGAGGCCTTCCCTATACCTCGTCTCCTCCTTCACAGCACCCCCCTTCTCCCGGGGCCCACTGGGCTTGGAGAAGCTCCAGACAGGCCCTTACCTGCTTCCCGCACTGTCCCTGGGCCTCCTGGTCTCTGACTAAACCCAGACCCAGCGCGAGCCTGGGGTCCCGGCACCAGCCCCTGCCTCCCTGAGGCCAGGCCTGCACTGCCCGCCTTTGCTGCAGACGCCCCCCTGGGCTGGCAACCTCCCTTCCCGAGGAAGAAAAGGCAAGCTTGTGAGGATGGGCCCAGCCTGGCGGGCCTGGGGAGCCTCCCTCCGCACCGGCCCTTAGAGTCCCCTGAGGGCCAGCCCTTTCCTCAGCGCTCACTGCGGGCAGCCTGGGCAGGGGTAATGACAGCATGGTCCCCACGACAGGCAAATGTCGGGGTGCTTTCTACCCGGGCCAGGCTCTGGGTGCTGGTCCCCTGTGTGCATGTCTGTGCCGAGTTCTCCAATAAAGGGTCTGCCTTGCTCCTTCCTGTCCCCGTGTCTGCTTGTCAGGGTGATGGGAGCCAGGCCACACGGTCCCGCCTCAGGTGAGGAGTCCAGCACGTGGCCCCGCCTCAGGCCTGCAGGGTGGTCTGCATCTGTCTATCCCCCGATAACCCAGGGTTCCCTGTCACCCCCACACACTGTATGGTCTCTGGTCCCCCTGCACCCCTCTCAGAACACGGCTTGAGCCCCACACCACAGCCCGCTGCCACTCTGAGCCCCGCCCTGGCTCTGGCTGCCTCGATCTCTTGCTTTCTCTCCCGAGGTCCACTCACTGTCGGCCTCCTCCTCCTGCCGCTGCACCCAGATGCTCATGGAAACACTCCAGGCAGCCGGCATCGGAGCAACTCAGAAAGGTCCTGTGCAGATGCGCAGGCGCGTGAGCGCTGGCATTCCCTCCCTCTTCACTCCGGACCCCTCCGCCCGCGGCGTGTAGAGCCCCCTCTGCCCAGGCAGCCTGGGTCCTCGGTCCTAACGAGCATCACTCCCTGAGCAGAATTCAGGACTGTCTGACAAGTGGGTTCAAAGAGTGTGAGGGGCCTGAGGCATAGAGCCGCAGGCGGGGCTGAGCTGCGGTGTCTGAGGCTCCTGGGCCCTCTGTTTCCATGAGGCCACCTGGGTGGCAGAGTGAGATACTAACACATGGAGGACAGACAGACATCTGTGGGGTCCCAGATGCTTTGGTGACAAAGGACCTGTGGGACCCAATTAGTAAAAGTCCCCGAGAGCTCCCGCTGCAGGTCAGGGGCAGCTTTCCCTCCGCCCTCACGGGGGCCGCCTGGTGGCCACTGGGCCATCGCACAGGTGCTATGGGGCACCTCCCTGTGCTATTAGGCCTTGCACAGCCTCATGCTCCACTCGTCTGCACTCCGACCACCCTACACTTCCTCCCACACTCCCCATCACACGGAACCACCCAACAGTTCAGGGAGGGATATGTTGGTATCTTCTTTCAAAGATGAAAACTAAGGTTCAGAGAGGTATAGTAGCTTGCGCAGGACAGCAGAGCAAAGGAGCTCGAGGCTAAGAGCCTCTCGTGAGCACCCTTCAACAGCCCTGCTCCTGGGGTGGGCCATTGCCCCTGTTATGGAGGGGGAAACTGAGTCTCCAAGCACTTAGGTCATACCATAGGAAGTGGCAGGGCAGGGTTTGATCCTGCCCTGGTGGCAAATGGGGTTCACCCTGCTGCTCCAGCAGCGTCACCCCAAGGAGTCAACTTTGCTCCTGGGATGATGATACAGTCCTTGGGGCCCAAGCCCAGGCCTGAGGACGTCTCCCAGCATGCCCAGCACCTGGCCTCATTGTCCCGGCAGCTTTGAAAGCAGCTTTGCAGCCCATTTGACACCCAAGGGCACCCTGGGGTCCAGCTGTGCCTGTTCACCAAGTCCCAGCCACAGGTCAGGGACAGCTTTTCACACTGCACCAAGCTGCCTGGCAACCCAGCCCAGGAAGAGATGGGGTCTGCATTTGAGTTCCCCTGCAAGCCAACCCCAAGACAGGAATTTGGGCACAAGCAGCTTGTCCTGGAAGAGGAGGGGACAGCCCTAGGGGAGTGTGGGGCCATAGGGAGGGGATAGCCACAGGGTGTGGCTGTGGGTGGCTTCCATGGGGGGCAGCTGGCACGGAATTCCTCAGGGAAGTTTGAGAGAGTGAGAATGAACCACTTTGGACCAGCGCTCCCAAGGCCTGAGCGAGAGATCTAAGGTATGTATGCACGGACACCCAAGGGCCACTCGGGGCCACTTCCAGGCGAGGTACTATGGGTGCTGCCACGCTGCTGCCTGCACAAGCGGATTGTGCTCCTTGGTTCCCAGGAGGATAAATGGCCCCGGGCCCAGCAAATACATGAACACTGGGAGACGGAGAAGGGCAGGGCTGGCCCGAGGTGACTTGGTGAGATAGATGGAGCTGGGCAGGGGCTTCCCTGGCCACCACGGAGCAGAGGGGCCATGTGTGCTTCCGGAAGTCTTCCTGCTGCTTCATTCAACAGTGTATTTTGGGGATCTGTCCACATCAATGCAGAGACATCGCTTGTTCCCTTTAGAAGCAGCCTGAGTGGCCGGGTCCCCCTGCTCTGAGCATCCTGTATAGGCAAGGTCTCTCAGGGTCCCCTCCCCCTGGAGCATGTAGACCTTCCCAGCTGCTTCCCCTGGGTAGCCTCAAGCTGCAGGCTTCTGAACGCAGCGTGGTCGGTGCATCCCAACCTCATTCTCGTAAGCAACTCCCCCAAAATGTAGGTTCTCTCCGTATCAAAATAAGTGTATAAAAATAGTTTAAAATATGGACAGCACGTGCACCTCCCTCAGATTAGTGACCTGTCTGCAGTTGCAAGGGACACTTTTCTGGTGTCGGAATGAGGGTGCAGGTCATGGGGGACTTGGGCAATGTTGCACTTTCTTTTCTAAAGTATCTATAAAGATAAAGGTACGGATACATACCTACACTTAGAAAAGTGGATATAGAGCCCTGTAGCACTTGGTTCTGAGGGGCAAGCATCATGTTGGTGATCTTTTGCAGAAGTGCAAACACATAGGCCGGGCGTGGTGGCGCACACTTGTAATCCCAGTACTTGGGAGGCAGAGACCGGAGGATCCAGGTTCGCGGCCAGCCTCAGCTACTTAGTGAGGCCCTCTGCAACTTAGTGAGACCTGGTTTCAAAATAAAGTATAAAAAAATAGGGCCGGGGGCGTAGCTTGGAGGTAGAACTCCCCTGGGTTCAATCCCCGGTACCGCAAAAAAGAAAAAGAAGCACAAACACATTTGTGTTACGAGAGAAGGTGCTGAATGTCATGAGAGAAGAGACTCTGGGGGAGAGCAGGCAAAGCTGTCTTCTTGGAGGAGGGGGTTAGGAAGTTCCCAGAAACAACCCTGCAAAACTGCCCAGGCCCTTGCTCATGCCCACAGCACCATCTGTCCTGGGGCAAGAGGTGACTTGGGGTTTGGACAAGGAGGACTTGAGTGCGCCCTGGGCAGTTGGAGCTTTGTTGTGGGCACATGAAAAGCCAGTGGACCATTGTGGGCATGGGTGCAATTTGCTGGCTTGTGGCTGCCGTGTTAGTGGGCAGTGGCTGAGATGGAGGACTAGGGACAGGTGCCCAGTGACAGCACATCACTCTCCTGTCCACTCCACAGTAGTGCAGCCCCCTAGCTGGTACTTCCCTGGCCCTGGTGGGTCTAGAGCTGCCTGCCTCCCAAGGGCCGAGGAGGTGGAGCCAGAGAAAGCCAGGCCCATTTCATTTCACCAGCTGACTCGGTTGGTCCTGCCCTCTGACACTTGTTTGCTTTGGGTATGGCAGTGGCCACATCAGCATCGCCTGTCACACTCTGTCACCTGAAATTCACTAGGAAGAGTGGAAATCCAGAGGAAGAATCTGAGGGGCTGAATCTTATGTCAACTCTGTGACCTCAGACAGGTTAGTTAAATTAAGCCTTGGCTTGTTTTATCTGAATACATAGAGATAAAGATGGTTATTCCATGGGTACGTCTTACTTCTCCCCCCTCCTCTTTTTTTGTGTGTGTGTGGTACTGAGGATTGAATCCAGGGACATTCTACCTCTGAGCTACACCACCAGCCCTATATTATTTTTTATTTTGAAACGGGGTCTCACTAGGTTGAGAAGGGCCTCACTAAGTTGCTGAGGCTGGCCGCGAACCTGCGATCCTCCTGTCTCAGCCTCCCAAGTACTGGGATTACAAGCGTGCGCCACCACGCCCACCTCCCACGAGCACTTCTACATTAACAGTTTGATTTAATCTCCTTGCTGGTCCCAGCATATGACAGCAACTCCTCAGGATATCCCGGTTCCCATCTCCTAACCCTCCCATTGCCTTTCTTTTTACTGTTGTCCACATGTCCTGCCATGCCTGCAATTCCACCGCCCTATAGGGACCTTTAACGTGTGAGACTGCCATGCTTCATTAGTTCTCTGGGTGGGTTAATTTGCTAGGTAATGTGGAACAGTGCAAAGCAGAACTTTCTAACACAAATGCTGAAGCCGGAGAGAGGCTGTGTAATGAAGGAGTGAGTGCTTTGTCACTACACCTGTGGATGGTTTCAAAAGGTTCAGGCATCAGATGGGGCCTCTGAGCCTCACAGCACAGAAAACCACTGTCATTATGACATCTTAAGAGCAAGTCCTGGCCCCAGTAAGCAGGAAAGAGTGAGACGCATGTGGGTACCTGGTTCCTGGGGCCTCTGAACAATGACTTTGGGGATTAAGATCGATATAGATCCCAAAAGGTTATGGACACAATGGACTAGGGGCCCAGACTAAGCCTCCTACTGAACACAACTCAAAAGGATGCTAGTTATCTAAAAAGACACATGTGTAACTGCATCGGTGAGCTGGCAGGAAAGTAAGAACTACTTGGCCCAGTACCTGTGTGTAGACAAAACCCAGCGCGGTGAAACCAGCACCAATGCCAGCTTTCCCTCTGAAGATTTTTGCCAAGGCAGGAGCATCAGTGTCGCAGCCTTACTAAACTGGAGGAGAGAAAACAAGGCCCAGCGCCCACCTGGTGGGGAATGTGGCAGGAAATTGCTCTTCACTGATCTGGGAGACAAATAATTATACCTTTAGTAAAAAGTGAACTGAAACTGCGTCTCCTCTCACCCTATGAGAAGAAATCAAACTGTCGTCTTCGCCCTTTGACCCCAACCCAAATGGGCCCTCTCATGAATTTGAAGTCCTAAATCATACTCCTTAAATACCCCCACTTAAACCGCGTTATTCATTAATTTCAAAGCAGTCCAAGGCAGCACCACCTGTGCACAAACGTATACCAGATATCTTACAGAAGATAACACACCCTTTCTGGAGGAATCCACTTTTATCCCAAAGAACAAACCAGGGTTTCTGCAAGGAAAATGAATAATTCAGAGTTTAAAAACAAAAACTCATCAAATATACAAGGAAATAATGCCTCCTGTGTGAGAGACAGAGGAACCACGATTAGTAGAGGCCAGCTTGAAAAAGAGTCAGATATTGGACTTACTGGACATAGATTATAACGTAAGTATGCTTAATATGTTAAAAGAAATGAAAAAGACTAAAACAAGTAAAGAGCGTAAAGAGCTAGTACGTCACCACAGAATCAAACAGAACTCCTACAGCTGAAAAATGGAATTGAAATGAAATGTTTACTAAATGGGAAGAGCAGATGAAGCAGCTCAAGAATTAACTAGTGAAGAGGAGATTGAACTGAAGATGTTATAAAAAATGCATTCCAGAAAGACCAGAATGCATTCCAGAAAGAAAATATGAACACAACTTAAGAAAACACAGAGGGCAAAGTAAGAAGCTCTCCTGTATATCTAATTAGAATTCCTCGGGGAAAGGATAAAAAGAATGGAGAAAAGTCAGTATTTGGAAAAATAATGACTGAGAACTTCTCAGAACCGATAAGGACAAAAATCCACAGATTCAAGAAGACCAACAAGTTCCAAGTAATAAATACAATTGACACATAATATAATTTCAGAAGACCAGATGAAATGTGATGAATTAAAAGGAGCTAGAAAGATGAGGTAACTACCTTCAAAGAAGTGGCAGATTCATTGATTGACAGATGACTTTTTTTTTTGTGGTACCAAGGATTGAACTCAGGAGCATTCTACCTCTGAGCTATACCTCCAGTCCTATTTCATGTTTTATTTTGGAACAGGGGCTCACTAAGTTGCTGAGGCTGGCCTTGAACCTGCGATCCTCCTGTCTCAATCTCCCAAGTACTGGGATTACAAGCAAGCACCACCACGCCTGGCTGACAGCAGACTTCTTTCCAACAAAAAATAGGATCCAAAAGTCAGTGGAATAATATCTGAGAATGCACTGAGTAATAAAAATACTTTTCAATAGGTGAAATAATGACATTATTACATAACCAAAAATAGTTCTCCACCACCAAATCTTCATTAAAGGGAATTCAAAAGAATGAACTACAGGCAGAAGAAAATTGATACCAGTTGGAATGTCAGAGATGCAAGAAAGGAAGAACAAATTAAGTGGTACATATGTTAAGTAAATCTAAATAAATGTATAAGCAATAGAATAAGCAGTATAAATAATAAAAATAATGAATTATGGATAATTAACAGATACAGCAAAATAACATATGAATATTGGTGAGGAAATGATTGAAATCAAGATATAAGGTAGTTTGATTTCAATTTCAAAGGCTCAGAAAGAGGGTAAAGAATAATGAGCTTGGGATTTGTTGTTTTAATTATAAAAGTTACCATTTCTAGGGTAACCATTAAGAAAGTGAAAAATTGCATGGATCATTTCTAAATGAATAAACCCAAAAAATTGGAATAAGGAAAACTAATCAATCAGCCCAAAAGAAGGCATGGAAGGAAAAAGAACTAAAGAAGAAAATAGAGATGGTAGAAAAGTAAAACCACAACTCTAATAGATTAATAATGCTAATAGCAATGCTTACAAATCAGTCACACTATGCATTAGGCCTTACTCTCTCTCTCTCTCTCTCTGTCTCTCTCTCTCTCTCTGTCTCTGTGTGTGTGTGTATGTGTGTGTGCGTGTAAATCTTTCTTACTATACATTTATATATGATATAATATACATAAAGTAATTATGCTTATAAGGAAATCTATATTCCTTCATGATAAGATACATATATCACCTGGACCTGGTGGTGAATGCCTGTGATCCCAACAACTCAGAAGGCTGAGGCAGGAGGGTCACAAATTTGAGGCCAGCCTGATTAACTTGGGAAACTGCCTCAAAATTTTTAAAAAGTAAAAAAGGGGGTAGGGATACTCAGTGGTAGAGTATTTTCCTAGCATGTGCTAGGAAACTATTGAACCTCTGGGTTCAATCTCCAGTATTGCCAATTATTTTTAAAAGCCAAAGAAAACATTTATCAGTTCTTTTTCTCAACTCTAAGAGTATCCTTATGAAGTCTTTAAAGAATATGCTATTATTGTCCCTATATTACAGTTGAGAAAAATGAGACAAAGCAGTTAAATAATAGTTAAAAAGTGATTATAAAATAAGTTGTAGGAAGGAATTAAGTATATTTATTTTCAATAAATAAAAATAAACTAAATAGTCCATATAAGACTAAACAAAACACATACTGTCAGAACTATGATGTTTACAATAGACATTAAAACATAAGAACACAGAAGATTGTAATAAAATGGTAAGTAAAGATGTACCAGAAAAATCCTAATAAAAAGAAGTTCCAAGGCAAAGGTAAATTATATCTAGAAATAAATAAAATAATATCATGGTGATAAGTAATAACTCATTAAGAGGGAATAACTCCAAATATATAAGCCATCAATAATATAGACTCAAATACCTAAAACAAAACTCAGCAGAACTATGTGGGGAAATAGATCCACAATTACAGTGATTTTTGAACACATATTGAAACATCAAGGAGATAAAAATATGAAAACATATGAAGGATATAAAATATTTGAAAATTTTGGACATAAATAAAATATTTCACTTATCCATAAGAAGACATTCTTATCAAGCACATATGTTGTGATGTGGTTTATGGCCTAGTACACAGTTGAAGGAGTATTACCATACAGATCATGTTTTCTGAACCCAAATAAAGTAAGAAATCAATCACAAGGAGGTAATTATAAATATCCCATGTATTTGGATATTAGAAAACATTTTTAGATTAGCCATACTTGAAAGAAGAAATAACCATGGAAAATAGTAAATTCTGAAAATGAACAATAATAAAAGTATATGTCAACACTTCTGTGATGCAGATAATTCGGTGTTTAGTGGGAGAATTTATAAGCTTAAGTGCTTATAATCAAAAAAGGAAAGTGTGAAAGTTAATGAACTAAACACCATCCCCAGGAACTGAAAATGTTGGCAGAAGAGATTAAAGAAAATAGAAGGATATAATAAAGATAAGCTCATAAATTAATAAAATAGGAAAGAAACTCATAATAGCAAAAAGCCAAAGGTTATTTCTTGAAAAATCTAATAGAATAGAGAAACCTTTGACTAAATTAATAAAAAAGAGAAAAGGCACAAATACCATATTACGAATAGAGAGGAGACATCAGATACGACAGACAATAATAGGAGGATATTATAAACATAAGAAAAATTATGAAGAACTTTATGCCGATAAACTTGAACACTTAAATGAAATATAAATTTTCTTAAAAATGTAATAAAATAAATAATAGTTTATGAAGATAAGTAGAAAGAATAATCCTAAAGTCATAAAGAAATGAAATCAGTAGTTTAAAATTATTTCCAAAAAGAAAACTGGAGGCCCAGATGGTTTGTAACAGTAAGTTCTCACAAACATTCAAGGAATAAAAAATCATAATGATTACATAAAATGGTTCTGAATGTAGGAAAAGAGTAAAAAGTCAGATTTTTTTCTGAGGCTAGTATAACCTTCTAAAACCTGACTAGGACAGAATTGGAGAGGAAATTTCAGGCTAAGTTATGCATCAGTGTGAATGACACTCTTCTTGGTCTAACTGCGCAAGCGGATTCAGTGATGTGTGAAGACCTAGTTGTCTTTATTCAGAGAGTGCAAGATTGGCTTCACATTGGAAACATTATTAATGAATCCACCATATTAACAAATTGAGGAAGAAAATCATATGATCATTCCTACAAATGTGGAAAAGCCTTTGATAAAGTCGATACCCCTTCATGACAAAAAAAAAAAAAGAAAAAAAAAGCAAAGCCTCCAATACTAGGAACTCTTGGCGAGTCAGAACTAGAAGAAAGTCTCCTTAGCCGGATAAAAGAAGAGCTATGAAAGTTGTGTATATAGCAAACCTTTTTCTCACAGATGAAGCACTCTCTTTAAGATTAGGAATAAAACGAGGATGCTTAATAGTTCTACTTCTATTCAACATTGTGTTCATGGTCCTTACCAGCACAAAAAGGCAAAGAAAAGAAGTCTCTAGAGTTAGAGAGAAACAAAACTTCAGCTTCTTTACATCATACCATCAACATAAAAATCCTAAAGAATCTTCAGATTTATTAGTTAATAGGTTTTTTCAAAGTTGTATACAAAATCAATTTATGAAAACCCACAGCAACAAACTTCTAGAAAATAAAATAATAAAAGTTACTATTTGGAGAATTACAAAAAATAAAAAAGGCCTATGCTAGGCAGAATAATGACATCCCAAAGAGGCCTATGTTCTATTTTCCAGAACCATTGGAAATGTCAGATTACATGGGAAAGGAGAATTATGGATGCAGATAAAAATGAGGTTGCTGATCACTTGACCTTAAGAGAGACAGACCATGCAGGCAGGCCTGACGTAATCACAGGGTTCTCAAAAGGGAAAAAGGGAGGCAGAAGAAAGTCAGAGAGAAGGCAGCATGGGAAAACTTAGTCCATTGTTCTTGGCTTTGAGGATGGGGAAGGGGCCATGAGCCAAGTTATTCCTCAAGTCTTAGAAGCTAGGAAAAACCAGGAAACAGACCCTCCCCTGAAGCTTCCCCAAAGAACAAACTCCTGCCAACACCTTTGTTTTTGCCCAGTTGAGACTCATTTCAAACTTTGGACTACCAGATATATGTGGTTTTAAGCCACAAAGTTTGTGGTAATTTGTTAGAGTAGCAAGAGGACACTGATACAAAACCCAAGAATAAATCTTTTCCTTAATGTGCAAGATTTTAAAGGAGAAAGTCCTTACAAATTATTGGGGTACATTAGAGAAGAGCTAATTAAATGGGCTTGAAGACTCTTATAAAGATACAGATTTTTTTCTAAACTGATCTATAGATTCAATGCAATGCCAGTAAAAATCTTAACAGTTTTTGGATGGAACTTGGCAATCCAATTCTAAACTTATATAGAAATGCCGAGGTCCAATAATAGACAACATTCTCCTGAAGAATAAGTCAAAATGTATTATAATGCTAAAGCAAGTTGGCCATGTGTTATAGATGAACCAAGAGAGCCCAGAAATAGACCCATGCATATATGGACATGGGTGCATGAAATGTTGCTAACACAAACTGTTGGGGGAAAGGATGGACTTCTTCCTAAATGATATTGATGAAGTGAATAAGAAAGCTGAGATGTTAGATCCTACTACACACCACACAAAAAAAATTATTCCAAGTAAAGACCTAAGTGTGGAAGGCAAAGTATAAAACATTTAGAAGATATTAGGAGCCGGGCATGGTGGCGCACGCTTGTAATCCCAGTACTTTGGGAGGCGGAGACCCGAGGATCCGGGTTCGCGGCCAGCCTCAGCTCTCTCTCTCTCTCTCTCTCTCTCTCTCTCTCTCTCTCTCTGTCTCTGTCTCTCTCTCTGTCTCTCTGTCTCTCTCTCTCTCCTTAGTGAGGCCCTCTGCAACTTCGTGAGACCCGGTTTCAAAATAAAGTATAAAAAATAGGGCCGGGGGCGTAGCGTGGAGGTAGAACGCCCCTGCATTCAATCCCCAGTACTGCCAAAAAAAAAAATTTAGAAGATATTAATAGGTATCTTTATGACATCGGTATAGAGATGGATATCCTAAATAAAACACAAAAATTAGAATCCATTAAAAATGACAAGTCCAACTATATAAAAATTAAGAACTTTTTCATCAAAATATACCATAAAGAGGTCGTATTATGAACTAGAAGTGATATGAGGAGAGTCTAATACTGGATCTTATCCTATTTTCTATTACTAGGACTAAATATCCAAGACTGGGTACTTTATAAAGAAAAGAGGTTTATTTAGTTCACAGTTCCAGAGGTTCAAGATGCCAGCATGGTGCTGGAATCTGCTTGGCACTGGTAAAAAGCCTTCTGGCTACATCACAACATGGCAGATGGCATCGTGGTGGGCTCACATGCAGAAGGGAGTGCTTATCATGAGGCAGAAATCCAGAGACAAGGAAGGGGCCAGACTTGCTCTTTTTATAACAGTCCTTCTCTCTCTCAAGAGAACTAACCCATTTTGCAAGACCAGATTTAATTCCTTCTGAGGGTAGTGCTCCCATGACTGGACCACCTTCAATTAAACCTCACCAACATATACACACACATACATTAATGGTAGAAAAAAGGACAAAATCCATGTGTCATATTAAGAGTGGAATGGATACACACACACACACACACACACACATATATATATACATACATATACACACACACACACATGTGTGTGTGTGTGTGTGTGTGTGTGTGTGTGTGTGTGTGTTCTACCACCTCAACATTGCTATACTGGGACCAAAATCCCAGCACTTGAAACTTTGGAAGACATACTCCAAATATAATGCACTGTGACGAGATTATTCAACCTGGAAATGATGCAAGTCAGTTGTGCTCACAATCCATGGAACAAAGTGAGATACACAGCTCCACTTGACTGCAAATGGGGCATGTATCCCACTAGGCAGAGGCAAGATTGGGATATGCTGAGCACCAGAAGTCCCCACCACTTCCAGTACTGTGAACTGGTCAGAAATGATGGCCCAACAATTCCACAACCAGGCACATATCTTAACGAATCTCAAGGTCTTGTGAAACATGAGGCATGTTCCAGAATATTTTAGCAGAATTGTTAATAGTAGAAAAAGAGGACAAAATCCACTTGTCATATTAACAGTGGAATGGAAGCCGGGCGTGGTGGCGCACGCTTGTAATCCCAGTACTTTGGAAGGTGGAGACCGGAGGATCCGGGTTCGCGGCCAGCCTCAGCTCTCTCTCTCTCTCTCTCCCTGTCTCTCTCTCTCTCTCTACCTAGTGAGGCCCTCTGCAACTTCGTGAGACCCGGTTTCAAAATAAAGTATAAAAAATAGGGCCAGGGGTGTAGCGCGGAGGTAGAACACCCCTGCGTTCAATCCCTGGTACTGCAAAAAAAAA